>JAAALK010000086.1:5471588-5719906 GCA_019279435.1 Zizania palustris | reverse complement strand
AGGAGAGGAAGCCCTTTGTGAAGGGCAAGCGCGGCAAGATGGCTAAGAAGTAGCCAATGCCGCTTCCAGAGCCTTTGTTGCTGCTCTCAGCGACCATCGAAACCTCCTCAACTGAGGAGTCGAGCTCTGAGGAGGAGGAGTCCCCAAGGAAGGAGGACAAGAAGGACAAGAAGGGACGTGACTTCACCGGCCGTTGCTTCATGGCCAACAGCGATCACAGCGGCGATGAGCTTGACTCATCTGAGGTAAACCTATCATCTGACCAGCTACTAATTAAATTAGATGAGCTGAATGAAGTAGTGCTAGGTCAGGATAGATTACTTGTGCAAGCCGCTAGAGAAAGAAAAGACCTTAGACTTAGGCTAGAAAATGTTTCTACTGAATATCCATGCTTAAGTCTAAATTGTGATGCTGAATGTGAATCATGTTCTGTTGTCATGAGTGAGCTTGCTCAGTTGCGTTCTGTTCATGCTCAAACTCTTTCTGAGCTTGAGACTACACGAAGCAGCTTTTGGAGGTGGAGTCTAGACCTCATGAATTCATTGATTGCATGAACTGTCAGTCTTGCGCGATAGCATTAATTTACGTGATAAGCATGTTCATGATTTAGAGGCTAGATTGGAAAGGCCGGTAGTTCTAAGGATTGCAGCCTGTGTGTGACACGTGCATTACCCTTAAGGACCAGCTAGTCACTGCTAGAGAGCGAGCTGAGAACCTCATGTCAGAAAATGAATACCTTCTTTCTGTGGTGAATAAATGCACTGAGGGGAAGGTAGGATGGATTTGCTCTTGGCCAAAACCAAGTTGTGTGCTGACAGAGCAGGGGTAGCTCTAGGTTTGGGTTTTGAGAGGATAGCTTCAGACAGTAAGACCAAAACTGTTTTACCTCTCCTACCACCCTAGAGAAGAGAGAGCTCTGTTGGACACCCCATCAGCCAAAAAGCCTACCCATCCACCAAAGAAAACCACTCATCCTATCAAGAAAAATCCTCCCAAGAGAACCACTCAAAAGAAACCCAAGGAGCCTGTGAAAGTTGCCTCCTGTGACCCATGAGAGTTGCCCCCAGGAGAGTGTTTCATTGTTCTTATTGTCAGCGGGCGGGTCATTTGATTGGTTTCTGTTTCCGTCGCATCAAGGATGAGCGACGCGCACAGGCGATGAGTTATCAGGACATGCATTACCCATCTTTAGGTATGCATGAGTCTGAGTTTTACTATCGTCCTGCTTTGAGGCTCCTCGTGCTTCTCGGAGAGGTTTTGCTCCTCGAGGTCTTCACCATGTTCCATATGGTGGTAGACCTCGGGCTAGCAGATTTGTACCTCGTCAGAGTAGGAGACCTCGACATGTTGTTCTTTCACAGCATGTAGGTAGACATCGCACTTTGCATCATTCTGATTATTATATGCGTAGACCGTCTGCTTTTACTGTGCCTACTACTCGTGTCACTCAGTGCTGGATGCCTCGCCATTATTTTACTCACCCCAGCACTGAGCGATCGAGTCATTCTCATCTTGTGTAGGCGACAGGTAGAGGCTTGGAGGGCACGTGGATCATGGACTCCGGTTGTTCGCGCCACATGACCGGAGATGCAGCTTGGTTCTCCAGCCTCACCTCAACCAAGCAAAGGGAACATATCACCTTCGGAAACAATCGAAGGAGTAGAGTGAAAGGTAAAGGTGTGGTAAGAATTAACTCGAACTTCACTCTCAAAGATGTTGCTTTGGTTGAAAACCTGGGATACAATTTGCTGTCTGTATCTCAGTTGCTTGATGAGGGCTTCGAAGTGCGATTTCATCGCGATACTTCGCAAGTGCTCAATTCTGATGGCGTTGTGGTGTGTAAGATCTTTAGGGTTGGGAGAGTTTTTGGAGCTGATTTTTCAGAGTCGTCTGGTTCTTCTCATTGTCTTGTTGCTCATTCGACTTCTGAGCTTTGGAAATGGCATAGGAGACTAGGGCATATGAGCTTTGAGTTGCTCGCTCGTTGAGCGCCCCTAGGTCTGATCCGAGGATTGCCCAAGCTCAAGTTTGAGAAGAATTTAGTTTGCGCTCCTTGTCGACATGGAAAAATGATTGCCGCTTCGCATTCGCCAGTCACCACTGTGATGACTGAACAGCCCGGAGAACTTCTTCATATGGACACTGTAGGTCCCTCTCGGGTTAGTTCTTTAGGCGGCAAGTGGTATGTTCTAGTAATTGTCGACGATTTCTCTCGCTACTCTTGGGTCTTATTTCTTGCCAGCAAGGATGAAGTGTTTTCACACTTTCGGAGCTTGGCCTTGAGACTTTTTACTGAACTCCCTGGTGCATTAAAATTCATTCGAAGCGATAATGGCACTGAGTTCAAAAATAGTCTCTTTGTTGACTTTTGCATGGAGCATGGCATAGAACATCAATTCTCTGCTCCGCGGGTTCCTCAACAGAATGGTGTTGTTGAGAGGAAAAACCGCACTTTGGTTGAGATGGCTAGGACGATGCTTGATGAGCATAGGACTCCTAGAAAATTCTGGGCTGAGGCCATGAACACTGCATGTTACATCTCAAACCGAATTTTCTTGCGCTCAATTTTAAATTTGACATCGTATGAGCTGCGTTTTGGGAGACAGCCCAAGGTTACTCATCTTCGAGTTTTTGGCTGTCGCTGCTTTATCCTAAAACGTGGTAACTTGGATAAATTTGAGTCGTGATCTTCTGACGGGATCTTTTTGGGTTATACTACTCATGGTCATTCTTATCGTGTTTATAACTTGGAAACTAACACTGTCATCGAGTCATGTGATGTGACTTTTGATGAATCAACCCCCTCTGTTAGTTCTGCTCTTGAACAGGCAAATGAACACGACATGGAACAGACCTTATTCGAAGACGAAGATCCCGGAGAATTCGAGGATGATCCCCTACTACCCTCGACATCAACCCCCGAAGCTGACCCCGCTTCTACTACTTCGGCACGAGGTCCCGAAGCGACTACCTCAACATCGGTCATCTTGGACCACTCCAACGCACAAGTTGAGGGGGAGACTGCATCCCGCCGCGAGGCTCCACATCATGTCCAAAGGATGCACCCTCCCGAGCAGATCATTGGTGAGCTTGATCAAAGGGTAACTCGTTCTCATGCCCATTTCACTAATGCTGCTTTTGTTGCTTCTTTCGAGCCCTTAGATGTTAGTCATGCACTTTCTGATTCTAGTTGGATCAATGCCATGCATGAGGAACTTGAAAATTTTGAGAGAAACCAAGTCTGGACTTTAGTTGATCCTCCACCTAATGTTCATTTCATTGGAACAAAATGGATTTTTAAAAATAAACAAGGGGAGGATGGACAATTGTTAGAAACAAGGCTAGACTTGTAGCTCAGGGCTTTTCTCAACTAGAAGGGATTGATTTTACTGAAACTTTTGCACCTGTTGCTCGCCTTGAGGCCATTAGGATTTTGCTTGCCTTTGCGACATCCCGGGGATTCAAACTCTATCAAATGGATGTCAAAAGTGCTTTTCTTAATGGCTTCATAGGTGAAGATGTTTATGTAAAACAACCCCCTGGTTTTGCAAACCCCAAGTACCCACATAAAGTCCTTAAACTTCATAAGGCTCTTTATGGACTCAAGCAAGCCCCTCGGGCGTGGTATGATAGACTTAAGTCTTTTCTGCTTGAGCGAGGGTATTTGATGGGCTCTGTTGATAAAACACTGTTTACTCTCAAGCATGGCAAAGATTTCCTCCTAGTTCAGATTTATGTGGATGATATCATCTTTGGTGGCTCTTCTCATGCTTTGGTTGCCGAGTTTGCAGATACCATGAGCAGGGAGTTTGAAATGTCGATGATGGGTGAACTCACCTTTTTCCTTGGTTTGCAAATCAAGCAAAGCAAACAAGGTACTTTTGTCCACCAGACAAAGTACACCAAGGACCTACTCAAGAAGTTCGACATGTCCGATGCGAAGCCCCTCGCCAATCCAATGGCTACATCTGTAGCATTGGACCCTGACGAAGATGGAGAAGCCGTAGATCAGAAGGAGTTCCGGAGCATGATCGGCTCCCTCCTCTACTTGACGGCCACGAGGCCGGACATACACTTCGCAGTGTGTCTGTGCGCTCGTTTTCAGGCGTCACCACGAGCTTCGCACCGCCAAGCGGTTTAAGCGCATTCTAAGGTATCTCAAACACACCCTTGAATTTGGCATATGGTATTCAGCATCTTCATCTTTATGTCTTCGAGGTTATTCTGATGCTGACTTTGCTGGGTGTAGAATTGATAGAAAGAGTACCTCAGGTACTTGTCATTTTCTGGGTACGTCTCTGGTTTGCTGGTCTTCCCGCAAACAGTCTAGTGTTGCACAATCAACGGCTGAGGCCGAATATGTTGCTGCAGCTAGCTGTTGCTCTCAGATTTTGTGGATGGTTTCCACTTTGCGGGATTTCGGGTTAGATTATAAGAGTGTTCCACTTTTCTGTGATAACACTAGTGCTATTTGTATTGCAAACAACCCGGTTCAGCACTCCAGAACCAAACACATTGATGTACGGTATCATTTTCTCAGAGATCACAATGAGAAGGGTGATATTGAACTTCAATATGTTGATACCCAACACCAGCTTGCCGACATTTTTACAAAACCCCTCGATGCTTCTCGATTTGCTTACTTGCGTGGGGAACTTGGTATTTGTCATCCCTACGGCATTTTGTGAGGGGGAGCTGATTTTAATTGTCTTGCATATGCTCATTATGTGTGGAATTGCATTTACATCTTTTGCTATTATATGTCTGCTTTTAATTCAAAGAAATCATAACAGCTCAGCTCTATGACATATGTCTGGAACATTGGTTGTGCATGATGTTTCATTTTCTAAAATCAAAACTTGCTCACCGCACAATCTTGTATCTAGCTGGTTTAGGCTGGACTGCTTTTAGCTATCTTTTATCTACTTGACAGCAAGACACTGTTCCTTGGATGCTAAAATTTGCAACTTGAAAAAAAAATTGTGTTCTTTATTCATGGATATTCATCAAATATGTCATTCATTTGAATCAAAATCAAAATCCATGATTTGCCTGGTTTAAATGAAAAGATCCAGGAGGATTTGTTTGTCGCACTACTCTATTCTAGACTGCTTACCATTGCACTTTGGTCTGAACTGGGATAGTGTCGTGTATGCAAAAATCACCGCCTTAAGCTTCAGATGGCTTTCATGCCTAGGCTTGGCTTGATTGGAAAGTATAAGGTGGATAAACAAATAACCCCTGGCATTAAGAAAAAGAACAACAAAATTAATTGATCATCAAGTTTGCTTTCACAGCTCCTTTGAACAAGACTTGTCTGTCTAGGGTAGAATTTGTTAGCTTTGCGCAGTCCTTGCCTTCTCTTGGCTAGCTGCTGTGATTAAGTGGTGATGCTTTTACTTCAAAATGACAAAATCACATGCCATCATCTTGTTTCCCGATTGTTAAATTGAGCTGAGCACATGATCATTTGTGTTAATTTTGGCATATTTTTGCATTATATGTCTTTGCAATTCTATTCATTTCGAAGCTTTGCATCTTTTGAATGCTCCTTGATGCTTGCATTGCCAAAGGGGGAGAGGTTTGCTATGTTCTCTGCCGCAAGAAGGCATAATTTTTAAAAAGAGGGAGAGATTTTTGACATAAAGGGGGAGAAAAATTTGCTCAACTCAGGGGGAGTTCTTATCAAGGGGAGATTTGCCAAAAGGGCTTTTACTCTTTTGAGAAAGGGGGAGAAAAATTCTTTTATCAAGTGACATGATTTGGCTCTTTTCTGAGTTTTTATGGTCACTTGTGTGCTGAAATTTTTAAATTTTCTTGAACTTGGATTTGGTTGTCAATGCACTCATCAAGGGGGAGATTGAGAAACCAAGGGTTGGTTTCGGTGTTTTGTGATGAGTGATTGACAGGATTTTACCCTCTGTTCGAAGGGTACCTCCGAAGGGGCTTCGGAGGTGGTACCTCCGAAGGGTGTTCGGAGGTGGTTCACCGAAGGGTGTTCGGTGTTTGCTTGCTGCAGCTGTGCAGCGGAGTGTGCTCGTCGGAGGGGTCCGACAGTACGCGATGACTGGGTTCGTACCGATGGCTTCGGTACTTTGGGCGGTACACCGGAGTGTGTGCCGGAGGTTGCTAACCCGGAGAGGTCTCCGGAGTACTGGATACACTTGTTTGCTTGTTTGTGGTGCGCAGGGACTTCGGAGGCGACGGACAAGGTTCGAGCCGGGTGAACCTGGGTCAAGCGGGAGGCTTGATGCCAGGGGAGCGGGGAGCTCCGTCACGGTGGCTGCGAAGGTGGTCCGGGTCGGTCCTCGGGTCGAGGCGTGCCAGGTGAAGGCAGAGAGTGCGGAGCGTGTCTCCGGCTGAAGGTACTCCAAGACAAAGTCCTCGGAGGTGAGGCACTTCGAAGGTACTCCGAATGGAGTGACTTCGGAGTTGGTGGAACAAGTCCTCTGCGGAGGCAAGGAGTTCGAAGTGTGCTCCGGAGGGAGACACTCGAAGGTACCCGACGAAGGTCTCAGAAGTCGAGGCGCGTTGAAGGCATGGTCCGGGTGAGGCTCGTCGAGGAGTGTGCTCGGAGTGAGGCACTGCGACAGAGTGCTCATGGAATGCTTCATGCGGAGGCCTTGGACGAAGGAGGGACTTCGAAGGGTGGTACTCCGAAGGTGGGGCTTCGGAGTGAGGTTGACTTGAGGTGCTTCGGCCATGCATGGCTTCGGTACACGGACGGGCGGAGATCGAGCTGGGAGTAGCTGCGAAGCCGTGGTGGTCCACTCCGAAGGTGGTGGTGCGAAGGCCCAAAGGCTTTGACGGCTTCGGCTCAAAACCGTCACTGTATCGAAGGACTTCTTCGGCGGAGCGAAGGCCAACAGGCTGCAGGGTTCTCGCCGAAGCTACCGCACCCTCCGGTGTGAAGGGAGGTTCCAGAAGTCAACACTGTAAAGGCTGACACTGTCTGTTCTGAAAAAGGCTGACACTGTCCCCTCTGCAGCTGACAGAGAAGCCTCCAAAATAAAGGTGGACTATCTTTTGTACCCCTTAGTTCAGTAGAGACAAAATGAATGTAAACCCTAGGGGTAATGTAGTCACTTCCTTAGGATGAAACTGTGGGCTATAAATATGGGGGCTCGGTAGGTAACATTTAACACTTTGAGCATTTACTGTTGAGCTCCTGTAGACAGACCTCGCTGTATTCATTCTGAGTTCAATTTATTTCGTGTTCCTTGTTCAAGCGGCGAAGCCCTGTTTTTCTTGTGCTTTTTGCTTGAGCTCGCTTTGCATACTTCGCTGGTTTAGTGCACCGAAGCCTGTCGAGGCGAAGGTTGTTTTTCGTGCGAAGTGTGTTTTGTCAGTGTGCTTTCGCTCTGTGTAACAGGAGGTGCAACCTCGCTGCTTACTAGCGTAGCCCTGACCGAGGCCTGTTTTGCTTCTTGTGTCGAAGCCCTTAGCTTAGTTCGTTTTGTGTGCGTGTAGACCTTCGCGTACGAAGCCCAGCACCAGTTGCTGTCGCCAAGTACTTGGTCGAAGTCCTCAGAGGGCTGTCCACTCTTGCGAAGGGTGAAGTGCGAAGCTTGCTCGAAGCACCTCGTGTGCGGAGCCTGCACTGACTCAGCAGAGTAGATTTTCGAGGGTTGTCAGTGGAGCGAAGTCTTCTTGGCTTCGAACTTTTGTTCCTGCGAAGCCTGTGTTCGGAGCTGTCGATGTACCTCCGAACCAGACCTTCGAAGGTTGTGTTCGAAGCCTGTTCCGCAGAAGACAGAACAGAACCGAAGGCTAAGTTTTAGCCCGAAATTTTAATAGCTCCCATTCACCCCCCCTCTGGTCGCCGTTTCCGGTCCAACACATATTGTTCTCTTTTCTTTTATGAGTTTTTCCTCTTCAAGGTTTCTCATATAAAGTTTTAATGAGACAATATTAAACACGAATATATGTCATATTTGTAGTTTTCCCCGTTAGGGTTTTTAGAGAAATATCAAAGGCATATAATTGCTCGTTAAACTTTTGAGAGTATATGATCGAGCGACAATTCTATATATTATTCATCATATTTTTTCCATAGAGTTTTTGGGAGAAATAATACATACATTAATCTATATAATGGATTCAATTAAGGGGGGGTGTTGCGGTTAATTTCATCCTAGGAGCAAACGACGACAACCAGGCGAAGAATCACGTCCACTCGCTGCCATCGCGTCGACTGACCAAGTGATGCGTCCGTTGGTCGAATCCCCTCTCCTTTATATATTCATCATGTATTGTACACTATAAAGATAAGAGCAATAAAGATGATCCATTTTCTCAATACTGTGTTCATTCTGTGTCAATATTTGTTGTTGCATTTTTCAATTCGTTCTTCAATCTAAACAGTAAGTATAGGGTAAATTAGTATTACCTTGTTTTAGCTTTGTCTATAAATATGGACCCCTTATAAGGGTAGATGTATTAATATTTGATATTCACATTAAGAAAAGAACTCATTGAATATAGGGTTACTATCTAACACGGACATGAACCAGTGTAAACACTGCACATATTATTTTTTCGGAGCATGCTTGAACTATATATTGTTAATTAGCTATTACTATGACATTATAGTATTTTTATCTAGAGTATCCATCTAAATTAAAAAATATATATATAAATAAATATGATATCATATTTTTATTTTTAGACGAGACATGCTTACGTTGCGCAGGATTACCGGCTACTCCGGTCCGGTGACCACCATTGGTCAACTTTTCGTGCGACGGCGGAACAGGCACGATCGACCGGTGCACTGGGCCTGTCGCGTAAGTAGCACATAAATCTATCGATCCTTTGAGCTGTTGGTGACGTTGTGTTGTGACGGCGGAACAAGCACGATCGACCGGTGCTGGGTTGGAGTAATGACCACATTGGATGTCTTGATAATTGATATATGACCAGTTAGATCTCACCAACCAGTTGCAGTCGGCAGGGTCGTGATGTTAACGTTGAGGGGAATCTCTTAACCTCTGCGTTTTTCTTTTTCTCCTGTTAAAAATCTCTTGTTTTTTAAGGAATCTAGCATTTTCAGACGACACGTGGATCTTGAGTACTCTTTTTTATTTCAGATAAAATAAATCAGATTATAAGCATTCGATTACATAAGTTGACTTATCATAAGTATATAGGAAATAACATACGAGTTTTATGGGTATTATGGTAAAAAAATCGATTCAAAAGTTATGTAGGTTTTGCTTATAAATATCTAAATTCTAAACCAACAGGCGACGGATCTCATCGTACTGACATGGTTTAACGCGGTAAACAGTGTTGCCGTGTTGGGCTTGGAATTCGCATTGAGTGCTTAGCCATTTCACTGAGCCCTTATTTTTATTTGGTGATACCTTCACGGGAATGGATTTGCATGTTGCAACGGGAAAAAAGGTGTCCGTGACTGGATCCTTATCCCTAACAAATGGCCCAAATTTTACACACGATTTGGGCCTTGGTCTATCACTCTCGTACGGGAAATTTAACTATTTGCCACCCTTTTTATTGCCATTTTTTTAAATGTCATCCTTTTCATTGTAATTAATTTTTTGTCACTCTCTTCCTGAGCCAATTAATTTTGTACCATTCAGTGTCCAGTCACTTGCCACGTCATCCGCCACATCATATTTTTGCCACCTCACGCCACCACGTCACCTTTTCTTCTTCCTCCTCCTCTTCTCTCTCACCCCAACTCCTCACGCCAACCGGCCGGCCACCGCCTACCGTCGTCGCCGGCGTGCGGAGGGGGCAGGGGCGCGCGGCGGAGGGCGTGGGGTGGCGGGGACAGGTCGGCGGCGTGCTGAGGGGGCAGGGGCGCGCAGCGGAGGGCGTGGGGCGGCGGGGACAGGGCGCGACAGCGGCAGTGAGCGGCGGGGGCCTCCGGCAGTGGGCACGGGATGGCAGCGTGCAGAGGGGGCAGGGGCGTGGGGCGGCGGTGGGCGGCAGGGATAGAGGCGCACGGGTGTGGCGCGGCGGCGTGCGGCGATGGGCGTGGGGCAGCGGGGACAGGGTGCGCGGGGTGGCGGCGTGGGCAGGGGGCAGGGCGCGGCGGCGGCGGTGGGCGGAGGGGGCAGGGGCACGGCGACGGCGGTAGGTGGCGGCGGCCGGCCGGTTGGCGTGAGGACTTGGGGTGAGAGAGAAGAGGAGGAGGAAGAAGAAGGTGACGTGGCGGCGTGAGGTGGTAAAAATGTGATGTGGCGGATGACGTGGCAAGTGACTGGACACCGAATGACAAAAAATTAATTGGCTCACGAAGAGAGTGGCAAAAAATTAATTGCAACGAAGAAGGTGGTATTTAAAGAGGTGTCAACAAATAGGGTAGCAAATAGTTAAATTTCCCCTCTTGTACGACCCAGGCTGGGTATTTCATCACGTGTTCTATTCATAAAAAGATGGTAGGATGAAGATGCAGATCGATACTTCGAAAGTGACGCCGCAAGAACCGAGACGTGTGACTAGTGCTTTTTGGCACTTGCACGATACGGATGGAGTACAACTCTGCTCGGTGAACTGACCATCAATTCCCACTATTCAGGTCATCACCATTGTAAAATGTGTCCAACCGGCGCCTCGCTTTGCACATCATTAATCCTTCGTGATTTCGCTTTGCACTGTCAAATAGATCACGCCTTTTGTGGGATTGATGGCGTCATAGATCTGCGAGTAGGGATGGATTCGGATCGGATACGGATGGAAACGAATCTGGATAGTATTATTTACCACATTTTAATTCGAATACGAATACGGATTCGGATGTTCTCGAATACGAATACAAAACGGATGTTTCGAATACGAATATGTATTCGGATGTTTACTCGGTTTAACTCCAAATGTTCGTTGTTTCACAAATTTTTCAAAAATCCAAAGGGTCCAATATACCAAATTAGAATTATAATTAATAAGAAACAATGATACACAATAAACCATGCACAAACTAAGTTTTTAAACAACACTAACTAAAATTCATCATACAGAACAACCAACAAGAACTATATAAAGTCTTGAACTGAAATTCATCATACATGTCAAAAAACAGGCGGCAATTTGGAAATAATTGGCTGAATTTTATTGTTTTAAAAAATTAAACATTTTTAAAAATTTCTCAAAACATTTTAAAAAATTTATCATGGTATCTACGTATAATATTATAGTACTATGACAAGTCTCGTATTTTTCAGACTTTATTTGATTTTTTTATAATTAAAAAGCACTTAAGCTCCACATTACCAATGAAGTGTCGTAACATGGTTTTCTTAACATTTATTTAAATTTAGTGGATAATAACTAAAAATGGAGACAAAATAGTGAATATGAATTTTCTATAAATTTTAGTGCATTATTTTAAGTACTTGCAGGTCAAATTTCACATATTCCAATTTAAATCCTAGAAACACAATTAATGAATTAAAAATAGAAAATGGGTCTAGAAAAATACAAAAAAATTATATGGAATGAGATATTTTTGTATTTTGATTATATAAAAAATTCAAGTTCAAACAAATATTTAACCATAAATTTACTTTAAATCATAACCTATTCCTTCTCAAAACTATATTTCCTCTTAAGAGAATCTCATATTTCTTAACATTCTATATGATATATTTCTCGAAACATTTTCAAAATTTTATCATGGTATCTACGTATAATATTATAACACTGTGATAAGTCTCGTATTTTTCAGACTTTATTTGATTTTTTTATAATTAAAAAACCCTTAAGCTCCACATTACCGATGAAGTGTCGTAACATAAATTTTTTAACATTTCTTTAAATTTAGTGGATAAGAACTAAAAATGTACACAAAATAGTGAATGTGATTTTTGATAAATTTTAGTGCATTAGTTTAGGTACTTGCAGTTCAAATTTCACATATTCCAATTTAAATACTAGAAACGCAATTAATGAGTTAAAAACAGCAAATGGATCTGGAAAAATACAAAAACTTTATATGGTATGAGATATGTTGTATTTTGATTATATAAAAAAAACTCAAGTTCAAAGAAATTTTTAACCATAAATTTACTTTAAACCATAGTCTATTCCTTCTCAAAACTCTATTTCCTCTTAAGAGAATCTCAGATTTCTTAACATTCTATATGATAAATTTTTCGAAACATTTTCAAAAATTTATCATGGTATCTACGTATAATATTATAACACTGTGATAAGTCTCGTATTTTTCATACTTTAATTGATTTTTTTATAATTAAAAAACCCTTAAGCTCCACATTACCGATGAAGTGTCGTAACATAATTTTTTTAACATTTCTTTAAATTTAGTGGATAAGAACTAAAAATGGACACAAAATAGTGAATGTGATTTTTTGATAAATTTTAGTGCATTATTTTAGTTACTTTCGGTTCAAATTTTACATATTCCAATTTAAATACTATAAACACAATTAATGAGTTAAAAATAGCAAATGGATCTGGAAAAATACAAAAAATTTATATGGTATGAGACATGTTGTATTTTTATTATATAAAAAATTCAAGTTCAAACAAATATTTAACCATAAATTTACTTTAAACCATAACATATTCCTTCTCAAAACTCTGTTTCCTCTCAAGAGAATCTCAGATTTCTTAACATTCTATATGATAAATTTCTCGAAACATTTTCAAAAATTTATCATGGTATCTAGGTATAATATTATAAAACTGTGATAAGTCTCGTGTTTTTCAGACTTTATTTGATTTTTTTATAATTAAAAAACCCTTAAGCTCCATATTACCGATGAAGTGTCGTAACATAATTTTTTTAACATTTCTTTAAATTTAGTGGATAAGAACTAAAAATGGACACAAAATAGTGAATGTGATTTTTCGATAAATTTTAGTGCATTGTTTTAGGTACTTGCAGTTCAAATTTCACATATTCCAATTTAAATACTAGAAACACAATTAATGAGTTAAAAATAGCAAATGGATCTGGAAAAATACAAATAATTTATATGGTATGAGATATGTTGTAGTTTGATTATATAAAAAATTCAAGTTCAAACAAATATTTAACCATAAATTTACTTTAAACCATAAAAAATTCCTTCTCAAAACTCTATTTCCTCTTAAGAGAATCTCAGATTTCTTAACATTCTATATAATAAATTTCTCGAAACATTTTAAAAATTTTATTATGGTATCTATGTATAATATTGTAACACTGTGATAAGTCTCGTATTTTTTAGACTTTATTTGATTTTTTTATAATTAAAAAACTCTTAAGCTTCACATTACTGATGAAGTGTCGTAACATGATTTTTTAATATTTCTTTAAATTTCATGGATAAGAACTAAAAATGGACACAAAATAGTGAATGTGATTTTTCTATAAATTTTAGTGCATTATTTTAGGTACTTGCATTTCAAATTTCACATATTTCAATTTAAATCCTAGAAACACAATTAATGAGTTAAAAATAGCAAATGTATCTAAAAAATACAAAAAATTATATGAAATGAGATATGTTGTATTTTGATTATAAAAAAATTAAAGTTCAAACAAATATTTAACCATCAATTTATTTTAAACCATAACTTATTAATATTCACTAACTTAAGTATTCCATAATTATATAAATAATAAATAAACCAGTAATATAGTCATAATATATTATCTTGAGTCTAAGTTTAATCTGTGTGAAATCCTAAAACGAATACGGATGTATCCATTTCCATATCCACATTCAGCAGAATTCGGATATCCGTTTCCATATCCACATTTGTAAAACGAATTCGGATATTTCCGAATGTCATCCATATTTAATTCGGATACGAATACGGATATCCATATTTACAGTAATTCGAATACGAATACGGATAATTCGGATATTCTGACATCCATATCCATCCCTATCTGCGAGGATTACGTCCGTTTTTTTAAGGACGAAATGAAGCGCCCACACCAACCCACCACACCTCTATGGCCGCCCACATGCTAGTAAGATCCATATCGAAGTGCGCAGCTACATGGACTCGGATTGATACTGTGGTGCGGCAACTAGCTTCTCCGGCAAACAAGGATAGAATATGTCTATTTGTCGATATTTATGCATTAAGAGATGATGTGATAGAATATGTCCATGTCAAGTGTTTAGTTGAGATGAAGTAATGTTTTCGGTTAGTGGATATAATTGGAACGCTACAAGCTAAAATTTAGTGAAACCTACTTATCATATTTATATAATCATACAATATCTTATAAAAGATGAGATCTTATTTTATAAATTAAATTGTAATGAATATCATAATGTAATCAAGTCATAAATTGGATAAATGATTTGGTTGGAAAAAATATTTAAATATTTGTAAATGAAAAAAAAGAATGCATATCTTGGGGGAAATAATTCCGACATGGATTGATATTCCGAATAGACTTTGACAGGTGGCAAGTGCGAAGCCGTCGGCAACAACTACTATGCTTCGAGAGGGAGAGTTCGAAGCCCCCCATCAAGAATGAAGCGTATATGGGACTCTATAATAAGCTTCGGCTTCGGAGCATATGCTTTTGTACGTATCTCGTCAACAAGATGTATTCGAAGCCTTCTATTCCGAAGTGGTGCCTCTAGCTGGGACAAGACATCTGCTTTATCTAAGCGTTCACATGACATTTGTCTTGTCTACCCCTACGTTGTCCCAGGAATAGTGCCCACTATGGCGGTTGTAATTACAGGGCAAGATAATATTTTCCTATTGTATCCATGCCTATAAATACCCCTCTCTTCTACTGTAAAGGGACATCGAATACTCAGATAAACAAAGATACTTCGAACTGGTTAAAGGATATTATCCTCAGCGCGGAGGTCTAGACTAGCTCGCAGATGAACACTTCGAGTTTATAACCCTTCGAGGTTATTCAAAATCTGTTAGCCTAATACTTTGCGCCAACAGTTGGAGCCGTCCGTGGGGAATTTAGTACAAAAACTAGCGTCTCTACCTTTTTTCACTTCGAGCCATGCCTCCCAAGAGGAGCAAGGCCACCGTCACCGCCCGAAGGTCCGCTCGGATCTCCGGGCTAGAATCCCTAAATACAGCTCTATGGACTACGGAACCCTCCGTAGTCCCTCCTCACTCAACCCCCAAAGCGGCTGCCTTCGCTCAACCCCAGCCCCAAGTAGATGGCCCTTCGGAATCCACCGACATTTCAGTACGACAGCAGGCACCGGTGCCTCTAGAGGCCACCGAGCCCCATCTGTCTGGAAAACCCCCTGATACCTCTGTTGGGGAATATGGGAGCTACGCTAGTCGACAAATTCAAAATTTACGCCCTAAGACCAAGAATCATGCGCGTGCAAGATCATGGATCGCTACCTTCTAGCGCAACACGCGCTAGGTGCAGCGGAAGATGTCGGAGTAGCACGTCAAGCCTATCCTCGCTTTGTCCTTGCCATCCTTCGCCGATCGGATCGATGAAGACGACGTAGTCATTCGTATGTAGATGTCCACGACCGTCGCTATTGGAGCAACGTCTGCATGGAGTCCACACGTACAGGGATGGAGAACCTCCCACGGTAGTGTGCTAGCACCGCACGTGAGAGATGAGGATCTTTGACCTCAATGATTGAGATCAAAAATGGAAGGAGATGACTCTTTGGTGGCTAGGTCTAATCTAGGCTTATTCCATGGTACCAAGACGACCTCCTCCTCTCCTTTTATAGGGCTAAGAGCCCCCTAGCCGTGCTCATCTAGGAATCATCAAAATGTAATAGATCCAATCTTTTTTCCCACGTCAGAACTTCAGATCCTGGATCGGAACTTCTGACAGGATATTTTAGGTCTCCTGATACAGTACGACACACAACAGATCCAATCTGTTATCGCCCACCTCGAAACTTCTGATACCATATCGGAACTTCCGATCAGTACAAAATTTCTCGATTCTGAATCGGAACTTCTGGCTCGTCGAAACTTCTGATACCATATCGGAACTTCTGAAACAACATTTGCTCTCTGTATCGAGACTAGATAATAATCGGAACTTCCGGTACTAACTATCGGAACTTCTGATCCACAGAATTTTCTTGGGCATATCCTTCAATCTCCCACTTGCACAAAAACCAATTCTTTGCATGTTTTTAATCCATCCCCTTAAGTGTGTGACCCGATAGGTTCATACACTAACGATGGTTCACCGGAAACCATTTTCGACTCACTGATCAATGGCAGTACCTAGCAGCACATATTGACCTCTGAAAGCATACAAAATCAATTTTCATGAACCTTAATATACTCAAGCACTAGTCCCTTTACCACACGCCGTCAGTCAAGCTCAAGGCGAGATACGTGCCACCCTTGCTAGTTAGCTCGACATTTTACTCGATCAAGTATCGGATTCAAATCATGACTAACTCCTTAGTCATAGTGGCATGGCCATGCACTTTTCCAATCCAATACCTCGAGGGGCCCAGAGATGACTCTCCTGTTATTACGTAGGGTAAATTCCATCTCGACCGCTCACATCTCAAGACATGTTTCATAACACATCTAAAAATAACCCTTATTACTACCCTGTTACGGAATAGCGTTAGGAAGCATCTAAGTGTGTCACTACAAATTCTGGAATCAAATGATGATCTCAGGTCTAAGGAGTCTACAGGTACACCATTTCAGATAACAACTGTTGGCACATTACAATAACAATCCCAGCAGTATCTCAAGTGGGTCTGTCCAACACAATATTCACCAACATGTGTCCACATCACTGATTTGACATCTCTATGTCTATGATCTATGAAACACAATCATCAATCAGTCGGATGCGCTAATCCATGTATCATCACTGTCCCACATGATGACAAGATTAGGGACCCTTTTGAACAACAACGTCACAAAACAAATAGTTTCACATAACAAGTCGGACTCATTAATTAAATGCAAACGACGTTTATTCAAGGAACAAGATAACAATTGTCCTCATACATTAGCATAGACACTACTAGTATCTTTCACGCAAGTATCTAATACCCATGGAGCTCATATGCGCCTCATGCTTGGG
The DNA here is from genome assembly GCA_019279435.1 of Zizania palustris. NCBI lineage: Eukaryota > Viridiplantae > Streptophyta > Magnoliopsida > Poales > Poaceae > Zizania > Zizania palustris. The sequence continues at coordinate 5,702,901 of JAAALK010000086.1, read as the reverse complement.
CTGTGGAAGAGGCTTCGTCAAAGGATCCGCTATGTTCAAATCCGTGCGCACCTTGCAAATCTTCACATCACCTCTCTCAATGATCTCGCGGATCAGGTGATATCGCCGAAGTATATGTTTGGATTTTTGGTGTGATCTAAGCTCCTTGGCTTGCACAATGGCAGCACTATTATCACAATAGAGGTCCACTAGACTGGACGCAATAGGAACAACACCCAGTTTAGAAACAAACTTTCTGATCCAAACGACCTCCTTCACAACTTTTGAAGTAGTGATATACTCAGCTTCTATTGTAGAATCAGCCACCATCTCTTGCTTGGAACTCTTCGACTCACTGCACCTCCATTGAGGCAAAACACAAAGCCAGATTGCGATCGAGAAATCTTTATCAGTCTGAAAGCTAGCATCCGTGTAACCACTTACAATGAGCTCATCTTCACCACCGTATACTAGGAACATTTCCTCAGTCCTTCTCAAGTACTTGAGGATACTCTTTACTACAGCTCAGTGACTTTCACCCGGGTTCGATTGGTCCCTACTAGTAACACTTAGAGCATATGACACATCTGGGCGTGTACATAGCATGGCATACATGATGCATCCAATTGCAGAGGCATACGTGATCACACTCATCTTCTCTAGCTCATCAGGTGTCACAACACATTGAGTCATACTAAGAGAAATACCACATGTCATTAGCAGAAAACCCTTCTTAGAATTCTGCATTTTAACTGTTTTAAAACCTTGTCAATGTACATACTTTGGCTTAATCCAATTAACCGTTTTGACCTATCTCCATAGATCTTAATGCCCATAATGTATGCTGCCTCTCCAAGATCTTTCATCGAAAAACTATTTTTCAATGAAGTCTTGAATGCATTCAAGAGAGGAATATCATTTCTGATCAACAATATGTCATCCACATATAGGACCAGAAACACAAGTGAGCTCCCACTAGCCTTCTTGTAAACGCAAGGCTCTTCTTCGTTCTCGATGAATACAAACCCTTTGACTACTTCATCAAAGCGAAGATTCCAACTCCGAGAAGCTTGCTTCAATCCATAAATGGACTTTAGCAAATTGCAAACTTTCCCAGCATTTCCCGGACCGTCAAGACCTTCAGGTTGTGTCATGTACACATCCTCACTTAGGTTTCCATTCATGAAAGCCGCATTGACATCCATTTGCCATATCTCATAATCATAAAATGCGGCAATAGCCAGGATGATCCGAATATACTTAAGCATAGCGATGGGCGAAAATGTTTCATCATAATTAACATCTTGAATCTGTTTGAAACCTTTCGCCACCAATCAAGCCTTATAGATGTGAACATTTCCATCAACATCTATATTTTTCTTGAATATCCAATGTACACTCAATAATTTTTACACCATTAGGTGGATCAACCAAGTTCCAAACATGGTTGACACGCATCGACTCCAACTCGGATCCAATGGCTCCAAGCAATTTCTTAAGAGTCTAGTCGCATCACTACTTCCGCATAGGTCTTAGGCTCATCATTGTCCAACAACAACACGTCGCGATGCCTAGTGGTTAAGAACATGTACCTCTCTAGCGCATGGACTACTCTCCTAGACCTTCGTGTCGATGGCGCATGTGCAATAGGCTCCGCAACACTTTGCTCATCCTGTTGTTGTTAGTGGGATCTGGAACAGTTTCCAGTGGCTCTCGAACCTCTTCAAGATGCACCGTTCTCCAACTAACTCTTTTGAGAGAAACTATTTCTCAAGGAATACACCATTCTGAGCGACAAACACTTTGTCCTCTTCTATATTATAGAAATAGTATCCTTTGGTTTCCCTAGGATACCCCACAAAGAATCACTTGTCAGACTTAGGACTGAGCTTGTCAGACGTCATACGTTTGACATACGCCTCACATCCCCAAATATTTAGAAAAGACAAACTGGGACGCCTCCCAGAGCACATCTCATATGGCGTCTTCTCTACTGACTTAGATGGAACTCTATTAATCATGAAAGTTGTTGTTTCTAGAGCGAGACCCCAAAAGGATAATGGAAGATCAGTGTGACTCATCATGGACCGCACCATGTCAAACAAAGTGTGGTTTCTCCGCTTGGACACCCCATTCCATTGGGGCGTGCCGGGTGGAGTCAGCTGTGGAACAATTCCACACTGCTTCAGATGATCACTAAACTCTTGGCTCAAATATTCACCCCCATGATCCGATCGTAGAAATTTAATTGTCTTGCCCGTATGATTTTGTACTTCATTTCAGAACTCCTTGAACTTTTCGAAGGATTTCCACTTATGCCTCATCAAGTAGACATAGCCATATCTACTAAAGTCATCGGTAAAAGTAATAAAGTACTAAAAGCCTCTCCTAGCCATGTGACTCATTGGTCCACACACATCAGTATGTACTATGGCCAATAGCTCACTTGCCCTCTCACTTTGTCCAGTGAAAGGCGTATTTGTCATTTTGCCAAGTAAGCAAGACTCGCACGTGTCATATGATTCAAAATCAAATGACTCTAAAAGTCCATCACTATGGAGCTTCTGCACGCGCTTCTCATTTATATGACCCAAACGATAATGCCAGACGTAGGTAGGATTCAAATCAGTGAGTCGTTGTTTCTTAGTACTAATGTTATAAATGTGTGCATTGTCAAGACTCAGAATATATAATCCATTCACTAATGGACAAACACCATAGAGCATGCCATTCGAAAATATTGAACAACTCTTGTTCTTTATTACTAATTCAAAACCATCTTCCTCTAAACATGAAGAAGAGATACTGTTTCTGCCTAAGGCGGGAATGAAATAACAATTATTTAACTCCAAAACTAGTCCTGATGGTAGCGACAATGAATAAACGCCGTTGGCCAACGCTGCAACCTTTGCACCATTCCCGACGCGGATATCCAGCTTTCCACTCGCACACTTTCTTTCTCTACTCAGCCCCTGCAATGATTTGCATGTATGAATCATCGATCCGGAATCAAATACCCATGAATCATTTGGACGAGTAGCAAGATTAATTTCAATAACATTAATACCAAAAGCGGAAGTCCCACTTCTCTTCTTGTTTGTTGGACCGGAAACGACGACCAGAGGGGGGGGGGGTTGAATGGGAGCTTTTAAAATTTCAGTCTAAAAACAGCCTTCTATTTTAACTTAGTCTCCTGCGGAACATGCTTCAAACACACCCTTCGAAGTTCTGGTTCGGAGGTATTTCATTGCTCCAAAACTAGGCGTCGCAAGGAGCAAAAGGTCGAAGTCAAGAAGACTTCGCTCCACCCACAAAACCAAACACTCAATTCTGCTAAGTCAGTACAGGCTCCGCACACTAGGTGCCTTGAGCAGACTTCGCACTTCACCCTTCGCAAGAGGTGGTTTCCCTCTGCAGACTTCGACCAGATACTCCGCACTAGCAACTAGTACGAGGCTTTGTATTTTAAAGGTCTAAACGCACACCGAACATGTTTTGCTAAGGGAAGAAAAACAGTCCTCGACTACGAACTACTCAGTGCTTCGCTAGTAAACGGTGAGGGGTTACCTCAGTTTACACAGAGCAAACAAACTGAAAATCACACACTTAGCATGCACACACTTCTCTAGAAGAGAACCAGTGCACAAACTTAACTCAAAAAGAAATGGTGCACAGAGGAATCAAGGCATGCAGCATAACACAGAATACAAGTTCAAGCAGTGAAAGAAGAACAGTATCAAAGCTTCATTGCAAGAACAAGGAGCACAAAATGAACTCACATGTTTGAATACATGTGTATGGCACCTAGCACATGAGTTCTAAAAATGGTTGCTCAAAGTGTTACTCAGGCCTAGCCACCCTTCACTATTTATAGGCACTATTCAGCCCTATGAATAGACTACTTTACCCCTAGGGTTTACACTGATTTTATCTCATCAGAACAGGGGGTACAGATGGTAGTCTACTTTATTTGGAGGCTTCTTTTGTCAGTCTTCGTAGAGGAGATAACATCAGCTTTAGCAGAGCAGACATGATCAGCCTTTGCAGTTTTTGAGTCTTCTCAAGCCCCCCTTCGCACGAGAAGGGTGAGGTAGCTTCTGTGAGAAGCCTTGAGCCAGACGGCCTTCACTTCACTAAAGTCAGCCTTCGATACAGTGACGGTTTTGAGCCGAAGCCATCAAAGCTCTTGAGCCTTCGCGCCAACACCTGTGGAGTGGACCACCACGTCTTCGCAGCTACTCCTAGCTCAAACTCCGTCAGTCTGTGTACCGAAGCCATGCATGGGCGAAGTACCTCAAGTCAGCCACACTCTGAAGCCCCACCTTCAGAGTACCACCCTTCAAAGTCCCTCCTTCATCCAAGGCCTCCGCATGAAGCATTCCATGAGCACTTCTTCGAAGTGTCCCTCCCCAAGCACACTCTTCGATGAACCTCACCCGGACCATGCCTTCGATGCACCTCGACTTCTGATACCCCCGTCGGGTGAACCTTCGAGTGCCTCCATTCGGAGCACACTTCGAACACCTTGCCTCATTGCTGAGGACTTTGTCCACCATACTCCGAAGTCACTCCATTCGGAGTACTCTTCGAAGTGCCTCGCCTCCAAGGACTTCGTCTCGGGGTACCTTCAGCCGGAGCCATGCTCCGCACTCTCTGCATTTTCCTGGCGCACCTTGACCCGAGGATCGACCTCGACCCCACGCAGCCTTCGTGACCGAGCTCCCTGCTTGCCTGGCATCAAGCCTCCCGCTTGACCCAGGTTCACTTGCTGCGAACCGTCCGTCGCCTTTGAAATCACCTGCGCACCACAGACAGACAGACAAGTGTATACAGTACCCCGGAGACCTCTCCGGGCAAACAACCTCTGGTACACACTCCGGTGTACCGCCCAAAGTACCGAACCCTTCGGTACGACCAAGTCATCGTGTACTGTCGGACCCCTCTGATAGTCACACTCCGCTGCAACAGCCGCAGCAACCAAACCCACCAAACCCTTCGGTGAAACAATCTCCAAACCCCTTCGAAACTAGAGGATAAAATCTGTCAATCACTCATCACAGACTCCGAAACCAACCCTTGGTTTCTCATTGTTCTTCTGCTCTTCCAGGTACACCTTGCAATTGCACTTCCAATGCCCAGTCTTGTGGCAATGGTGGCACACATCAGAGTTGGTAGGACCAGACTTGAACTTTCTAGTCGGTTTAGACTTCGTACTAGAGATCGAATCTGTAGTCTTAGCCTTTTTCCTCCTCCTCTTCCTGCCCTCCTTCTGAACCATCATCACTTGATTAGGATACTTCCTAATACTCTCCTCAGCAGTTTTAAGCATCTCTTGCAACTCAGCTAGTGTCTTCTCCAGTCCAACCATGTTATAATTCATGATGAATGACTCAAAGCTCAATGGGAGCGATTGGAGAATGAAATCAATAGCTAGGTACCAATCCAGTGGAGTGCCCAGTCTCTCTAGAGTCTCTACTAGGGATGGCAACTGGGTTTGACGGGTACGGGTAGTGCATACCCGTACCCATACCCGTTTACCTAACGGGTAAAAACCCGTGCCCATACCCATTACCCGCGAGCGCTGTATACCCGCGGGTATACCCATTTACCCGTGAAAAAATGAAGAGATTGAGGAGAAGTGCTAGGGCCGGCTCACAAGGGTCGGAATGGATCCCGACCGGCCGTTTCGCGGCAACGCTCTACCGCATGCGTGGGCGCAGGCGCATGGCCGCGCGGGGCGCAGCCGCGCAGGCGCATGGCAGCGCTTGAGGACGTAGACGCGTGGCCGTGTGGGCTAGTAGCAGGGCGGCCGACGGCGCAGGACAGCACACCAGTGGCGCTCGGCGGCACATCCACATGGAGCCGGACAAGGTACAAGATGGTGTGGGAGTTGGAAGAGGAGTGGAGAATGGAGAGAAAGATTAGTGGAGGAAGGGGAGAAAGATGAGTGGAGGAAGGTGGCGGCTGGTGAGGGTGGAGGGAGGAGAGAGAAGATGGAGAAGGGTTTCTAGGGTTCACATTTATTTTTTATAGTGTGGATAATCGGGTAAACGGGTATGGGTAGTCGATACCCATACCCGTACCCGTTTACCCGTTGGGTATAAAATTGAGAACAAACCCGACCCTAATAGGGTTTTTACCCGCGGGTAAACGGGTAATCGGGTACGATTGCCATCCCTAGTCTCTACGCAACCAATCATCTTGATCACGTGAGGGCTCACTTGGCTCCCTTCAGCGAGCCTACTACCAAACAAGCATTTAGACACATTGTATCTTTATGCCCTTGCCTGGTTCTGAAACATGCCCTTAAGACCTACGATCATATCGTAAGCATCATGTTCCTCATATTGTTTCTGAAACTCAGAGGACAAGCAGGCAAGCATCAGACAACTGACATCCACAGAATCACTAGCATGCTTCTCATAAGCAGGCTTGTCTGCTACAGAAGCATCCTCTCCTGGTTCATCAGGGTGAGATTCCTCCAGAACATAATCCTTTTTCTCTTGTTTAAGAACAATTCTAAAATTTCGATACCAATCCATAAAGTTTGTTACATATAATTTTTCACGTTCAAGAATAGATCGCAAATTAAAAACTGGAGTGCTCTTAACAGTAGAAGTAGTAGGTGCCATGATCTAAAAAAATATTAAATGCAAGATTTAGCACTATGCAATGTTTATATTCTATCCAATAAAATATGTTCCACTGTTTTAAACCAAGTCACGTTCCCTTTAATGACTAATAGTGGCGCAAGATCCATGGTCACGCTATCTCCTAGTGAGCTTTGGCATCATTGCTAGAAGCTAGTTGACATAGGTAAGCAACTCCTTGATAATCACATCATATGTGCCTCTTGTCGTTAGAGAAGCATCCAATGCTCGACCCCAACTCCTATGCTCCAAGGCCCAAAACCGTTTTGATAGCCTTGTCAAGTGACCAATACTATGCGTGCAAAAGTCTGACTTCCGCCCCAACTGGTCGAGATAAAAGATAGCACCTTGCTTTAGTAGACCCACTATTGATGAGCACGAACCTTAGTGGGTGCAGCTATTGGAAAGAGTATCAACACTTCATTTTCGGAGGGAAAACTATTCTAGCACTATAACGTCCCTAGCACAAATGAAACATGCAAGAATAGAATAACAGGAACATAAGAAAGCATCATAGGCAATCATATTAACTGTGACATAGAATGACCTTCTTCACATGGCCATATCAATCTCCATGGCTCCCATCAATGAGTGTGTGCTCCCGGCCAACATGAAGAGTACTAGTCCATCTCTCATAGTCTATACTAATTACATGGGCCGAAGCACCGTGGAAATGACATGCAAACCGTAATAAATTTTACATCAGCCTTGGGTTGTAAATAACCATGACACGTAGGCCATATTTAATTTACATTCATTGCATGCATCTCATACATCACATTTATCCAAGGCCATGTCAGTCACATCATTCTCTACAAAACAAAATTAGACGAGCAATCTACAAGTGACTGGATTCTAGATCTGAAAAACCCGGGTCAACAGGCTCAGTTTTTCAAATTTGTGCGGGTCGGAACTTCTGATCTGGTATCGGAACTTCAGATACCCGAAACTTCCGATCAATATCGGAATCCCGCACTGCAACAATTGCTTTCTGTATCGAATCATTATTCAATATCAAAACATCCGATCACCATCGGAACTTCCGATCATTATTGAAACTTTCGATCTGTCGCGGACAGAAACAGATCTAATCTGTTTTTCCACCATGTATCTCCATACATGAGGGATCCAGATCGAACACTACGCACGTAGGATCTGATACCACTGTTTTGGAAGAGGGGAGCTACGCTAGCAGATAAATTCAAAATTTACGCCCTAAGCTCAAGTCTCATGCATGTGCGAGATCATGGATCAGTACCTTCTAGCACAAGATGCGCTAGGTGCAGTGGAAGAAGATGTCAGAGTAGTGCGTCAAGCCTATCCTTGCTTTGTCCTTGCCGTCCTTCACCGATTCGATCGATGAAGACGACGTAGTCGTTCGTATGTAAATGTCCACGAGCGTCGCTATTAGAGCAACACCTCCATGGAGTCCACACGTACAGGGATGGAGAACCTCACACAGCAGCGTGCTAGCACCGCACGTGAGAGACGGGGATCCTTGACCTCAATGATTGAGATCAAGAGAGAAGGAGGGGACTCTTTGATGGCTAGGTCTAATCTAGGCTTATTCCATGGTACAAAGACGTCCTCCTCCTCTCCTTTTATAGAGCTAAGAGCCCCCTGGTCATGCTCATCTCGGAATCCTCAAAAACGTAATAGATCCAATCTGTTTGCCCACGTCGGAACTTCCGATCCTCGATCGGAACTTCTGACAGGGTATTTTAGGTCTCCTGATATAGTACGACACGCAACAGATCCAATCTGTTATCTCCCACCTCGGAACTTCCGATAACATATCGAAACTTCCGATCAGTACAAAATTCCCCGATTCTGAATCAGAACTTTTGGCTTGTCAAAACTTCCGATACCATATCGGAACATCCGAAGCAACATTTGCTCTCTGTATCGAGACCAGATAATAATCGGAACTTCCGATACTACCTATCGGAACTTCCGATCCAATAATTTTTCTTGGGCATATCCTTAAACCTCGACGGTCCTTCGCACCGACTTTGTTCAATCACAAGACACAGAGGCTCATTCCAGAGGAAGTGATAGCCCACATGATGCCATGGCTACTGAAATGGATCTGCTTAAAGCGGAGTTGCAAAGGTGGCGACAGGTAGCTACGGATCAGCCTCACGCTTAAGATGAATCCAGAGGACAGCCGCTACACCGTGAAGTCATCGCAGTAAGCAATCCCGAAGATCAAGAGGTCCGAAGGAGTGGCTAGAATGCTTCCTTCGATGAAGACTCCCTGCTACACCCTGACTTATAGAAAGTGCGCTTGGAACCTAGGTTCCAGGTTGCCAAACTCCCCAAGTACTCCGAAGAAGCATATCCCAGAGAGTTATCCCACTCGTATGCCTTAGCAATAGGGGCCAGTGGAGGGGTCTGAGATACGATAGACAAATGCTTTCCCCTTTCCCTCGAAGGGGTGACCCTTTGATGGTTTTGGTCTTTGAAGACTGATTTGTTAAAGTCCTGAGAGCAATTAAAAAAGAAGTTTGTAAATAACTTCCAGGGGACCTTCGTGGCCCCAATGTCGACAGGAAGCCTTTTCTAAGTGAAGCAACAGCCCGGGGAGACATTGCGAGAATATTTTCAGCGCTTCACCCACACGAAGTCCTAGATAAAGGGGTTGTCTACCTCCTCTGTCGTCGATGCTGCACGTGAAGGTGTCACCAATTCGGGCCTCCTTGATAAACTCCACCAGAAGCCTATCTCTTCAGTGGCCCAGTTAATGACATACTTCAAGGAGTACGCCAGGTCTAAGGAAGGACAGCTCCGGAGAGCTGCTTCAAGAGCCTCCGCGTTCGTCCAAGAGCCAAAAGTATTCGAAGCAAGGGTCCCGAGCCCCCTGAGGGCTCCTCTCTTCAAAAATTGCCGACATGACTCACGAAGGGGACAAAAGCATCACTGCTCGAAAGTGCTAAATATTGCCCCTCCGTTCTGAAGTAGCAGCAGCAAAAGTATCAGTAGAATCAAGGAGGTCAGGCCAGTGGTTCAAATCCAGCTACAAGGGCTTCTAATTTGAACCAAACCTTTTTTTGTAATGTGCATGGCGAGAATCGGAGTCATAACACTGACTCATGCAAATCTATTCTGGCCATACGAAGTGAATACCTCGAGCGGGCTTCTGGCCGAGGTACCACTGACCGGGCACCCCCCATTATGCGCCCAGAACCGGTGCAAGCTATCGGACAGATCAAAGGACGTGAAGCCCTTGATTACTCCCCCTTGTTGAAAGCCTTGCCCCCACCGAAGGCCGAAGACCCTCAAGATCATCAGAAGTGCCTTGTGCTAACCATCACTGGGGGTGGTGCCCTGGGCAGCATGTTCAAATGACAACGAAGGGAGTATGTACGTGAAGTTGGGCATATTGGGACGTCAGCTTCAGCGGCCACAATGCCTGAGTGGGCCCATGTACCCATATCCTTCACCGAAGATGATGTAGCTAGGATCAAGTTCCCTCACGCTGACCCCCTCGTCATCGCTTCCGACATCGCCGGCGTCAAAGTCTGAAGGGTGCTGGTTGACAGAGGGAGCTCCGCCGATATTATCTTCGTTCAAGCTTTCGACCAGCTGTGCATATCATGAAAGCACCTGCTCCTAGTAGTTCGGTCGTTGCAAGGCTTCACCGGTCTCCCTCTTGATGCTCTCGGCCAAATAGGTCTCAAGGTCACGTTCGGGCATGGGAACCTAGCAAGGTCTGAGGAGATCATTTTTGATGTTGTTGATGCTCCGTATGCGTATAATGCCATCTTTAGAAGAGGCATGCTTAATCAATTCGGAGCAGTAGCCCATCATAATTATTTATGCTTAAAGATGCCCACTCAAGGAGGAGTACTTATAGTATTCGGAGATCAAGCCATGACGCGAAGGGTGAAGTATGTCCATGGCACCCCTCTGGAGTCCCAGCAAGTCAAGAATGTACAAGAACACCCGGAGGGTGAGCAAGCAATCCACGCTCCAGAGAAGGGTTCGACTCTCAAACCAAGCCCTGAAGGAGAAGCCATCACGAAGGTCATCAGAAAGGAAGGCAAAGAGTACCCGGTCCAGTTTGGCAAGGGGCTGTCTCCCGAGGTCATGGCCTCGCTGGAAGAACTGATCAAGGAGAATTTAGATGCCTTTGCCTAGTGAGATGAAGACATCCCGCGGGTCGATCAAAGCATCATTGAACATTCCTTGATCGTCAACCCGAGGGCTAGAGCCGTTCGTCAGGGGCTCCAGAAGCTGTCTATTGAAAGGGAAGACCTCGCCAAAGTGGAAGTGGAGAAACTACTCCGAGTTGGAGTCATTAGGGAGGTAGGCCACATGGAGTGGTTATCTAATCCTGTCTTCGTTAAAAAGAAAAGCTCCGGAATGTGGTGCATGTGTATTGACTTTACTTCATTGAATAAAGCATGCCCTCGTGAACCCTACCCCATGCCTCGAATAGAACAACTTGTGGATTCCACTGCTTGCTCCGAGCTCCTGAGCTTCCTCAACACGTATTCCAGCTATCATCAAATATGGCTCAAACGCGAAGACGAAGCCAAAACAAGTTTTATTACGACCTCCGGGGTCTTTTGTTATGTAAGAATGCCCTTCGGCTTAAGAAATGGTGGAGCGACATTTTCTAGGTTAATAGCTAAATCTTTAGGTCACCAGATAGGCCAAAATGTCAAAGCCTACATGGATGACATTGTAATAAAAAATACAAAAGTAGACCAACATAGCTCTGATGTAGCAGAGACCTTCGAGAGCCTCCGAAGATGTAGAATTCGCTTGAACCCCGCAAAATGTGTATTCGGAGCACAAGCAGGAAAACTACTGGGGTACTTGGTTTCGAGTCGAGGTATCGAAGCTAGCCCCACATAAATAAGTGCGCTTCAGAGAATGGCTCCTCCGGAAAATTTAAAGCAAGTCCAGAAATTGGCAGGCCGCCTCGCTGTCTTAAGTAGGTTCCTTTCCAGGTTTGTAGAATGAAGCCTTTCAAAGCCTTGAAAGCTCAAAAGACTTTGCCTGGACTCCGAAGTGTCAGAAGAGTTTCGAAGACATTAAAGACTATCTCGCCAATCTCTCTACATTGACAACCCCCTTGCCGATTAGACCTATTACTATACCTCGCATCAATGGGCTTCGCTATAAGTGTAGTACTTGTGCGAGAAGCGGAAGCAGATAGGAAGCTAGTTCAAAATCTGATATATTTTGTCTCTGAAGAAATATCGGGGGCGAAGACAAGGTACTCTGAGCTTGAAAAAATAGCATATGCCATTGTAATGGCTTCAAGAAAGCTACGACATTATTTTTTAGCCCATAATGAAGTGGTCCCGATGTCTTACCCCCTGGGGGACATGCTCCGTAGTAGGGACTCCACCAGAAGGATAGGGAAATGGGCGGTCGAACTAGTGCCGTTCGGCATATCCTTTGCTACACGAATGACTATTAAATCACAGGTTCTTGCTGACTTCGTGGCGGAGTGGACTCCTCCCATGGTTTGGGCTCTGGAAGGGCCAAGCGAGGGGATATGGACCATCTACTTCGATGGTGCATACCAAGCTTCTAGAGCAGGTGCTGGGGATGTGATTATTTCACCTTCGGGGCAAAAAGCAATGTACTCTGCAAGGCCCAACTTTAAAGCCACCAATAATATAGTAGAGTACGAACGGGTCCTGCTGGGCCTTCAAAAAGCGCGTACACTTGGAGCTACTAAGGTTACTGTCAAGACGAACTCCTAGATTTTTGCAGGACATGTGGATAAAAGCTTTAAGCTAGGCATTTAGACCTCGCAACATATCTGGTCGAAATTTGAAAGACAGAGACTGCCTTCAAAGGGACAATTGTTCGAAGCATTCCAAGGAGGGACAACCAAGAAGCCGATATATTGGCCAAAGCTGCAGTAGGAGGCTAGGATGTCCCGATAGGGGCTTTTTTCGAGATTTTATCAACCCCTTCAGCACAACAACCACCCCCACCAAAGTCCTCTATGTCCCTATTACTGATTGGCGAAACCCGATCATGAGCATGCTATGAAATGAAGCCACCCTACTAGAAGGTCTGGAACTAGCAAGACTACAGTCAAGAGCTCGATGCTATCACCTTATCGATGACATTCTCTATAAGTCTAGGGTATGCTAACCGTTGCTCTGGTGCATCACCTTGCCTGAAGGTCAAGAAATACTCCGTAATATTCATGAAGGGTTATGTGACAGCCATTTAGCTCCTCAGGCCCTCGCTGGTAAAGCACTTCGTCAAGGATTGTACTGACCAACAATCATGGCTTATGCAAAGAACCTCGTTCATACTTGCCAAGGGTGTCAATGGATGGGAAGGAAAAGCCATCGCCGCTAGTATCCTTGTAGGTCATTGCCCCGGTCTGGCCCTTGGCTAGATGGGGAATGGACCTAATCGGACCCTTTTCGAAGGCCAAAGGAAGTCTGAAGTTTGTAGTAGTAGCAATAGAGTACTTTTCGAAGTGGGTGGAGGCCGAACCCCTAATAGCAATCACTTAGAATAATGTACATAAATTTTTCTAGCAAAATATTATTTGTAGGTTCGGGGTACCCAGAGAGCTGACAATAGATAATGGCACACAGTTCGATGTCGAGCCCTTCAGGGAGTTTTGCGAAGGCTTCGACTTTAAAGTATGCTTCGCAGCTGTAAGACATCCCTAATCCAATGGAGCCATTGAAAGAGCAAATGAGAATATTCTATCCGGCTTAAATCACCGTATAGTAGGCCTCGCTATAGGACTACGGGTTGAAGAATTGCCAAAAATTCTATGGTCCATTAGGACCACTCAAGCCAAAACAACGGGGTTCACTCCATTCCAACTACTATTCGGGGATGAAGCCATGACTCCGATAGAACTAAAGAGGGACTCTTTGAGAACGATGGTGCCCGAAGACGAAGACAAAGACGAAAGGCGAGCATCAGTTGATTTATCTGAAGAAACAAGGCTTCGAGCTATGGCGAATCTGACGAAGTATCAAGAATAGACGAAGGCTTGGTATAATCCCAAAGTGAAGTTTAAATAATTGAGACCCAGCCACCTTGTTCTTTGAAGCATCATTGCTCTAGGAAAATTAGCCAACAAGTGGGAAGGCCCATATATTATACTTCGATCAAGGCGTCCAGGATAGTTTAAATTAGCTAATTTAGAAGGAGAAGGGTTAAAGCATGCTTGGAATGCGGAGCACCTTAAACGATACTTCGCATGAAAGCAATTGTAAAATGATAATTTCTTATTTATAAATAAAGGCTACAGTTCAATTCATGCGCACCCCAGAACGAAACCCTACCACGGTGGACGCACCGAGGCATGGGACTAGTTCAGTGAGGTATGGCATGCGAAAAACAAGATTCTGGACCACTAGTCTGAAGCATCCTATAAAGAGTCCGGGGTGACCAAAACACAGGATTCTGGACCACCGGTCCGAAGCATCCTAAAAAGAGTCCGGAGTGACCAAAAAACATGATTCTAAACCACCAGTCCAAAGCATCATGAAAAGAGTCCGAAGTGACCAAAGAATAGTATTTCGGACCACCGGTCCAAAGCATCCTGAAATGAGTCCAAAGTGACTAAGTATTAGGATTCCGAACCACTGGTCCAAAGCATCCTATTAGTCCAAAGTGACCAAGTGGTAGGATTCCGAACCACGGGTCCGAAGCATCCTATGAGTCCAAAGCGACTAAGTATTTGGACTCCAGACCACTAGTACGAAGCATCCTATGAGTTCAAAGTGACTAAGTGCAATCTACGAGACGTAATCCAAGCGGTACTAAGCATTGCGCTTGGCCAACATTTTCAAAATGTCGACCCTCGTGAAAGGGGGGCAGAGGGTACAAGCACGATTGAACAAACGTCTAATTTTATTTGTTCAAGGATAAATGTTGTACAAACGTCTAATTTTATTTGTTCAAGGATAAACGTCTAAGCCGAGAAGAAATCGAAGACCCCTTTGATCCTGGAGGCTAGACTGGTTCTCTCGAGATGTCGAAGCTCCTAAAGTAGCCAGGGGCTTCTTAGTCCTCTTCATAGCTTTGGTCTTTGGCTTCTTCCCCTTTTTCGAAGTCCTCCAGGCCTGCTACTCCTCTTGAATCTCTACCCAAGTTTGAATCCTTTCGGGGCTATGCTCCACTGCAGCTGCCCTTCGTTCTTCGTTAGACTAGTCTGCGTCAGGCCAATCTGTATGCTCCGATGATGAAGAGGATACCCCCACTACTTCTCCCTTTTTCCTCTTCTTTTATAAAATAGAGTACCTTGTTAAGCATGTCGGGTGCAACTTTCCTGAAGTCGTTGTGAGGGATAGAAAAATAGGGGTGTCTATCAGGTCTCAAGGCTTCGAAAATAGCCCATCGATCTCGAAGTTCGTCGGTAACACTGAGCACTTAAAAATCACGAGATGAAGAGCAAGCTTGGCCATGAGTGCAAACATTTCAAAAAGAAGCCCTTTTAATTCATTGATCAAAGAAATATTACAAGACTTGTGCATACCGAGCCCTAAGGAGACTTCACCTTCGGGTCCAATGGAGGATGTCCTGGCAAAGGCATCGGAGGAGGTTGCGTCCGCATGTGCTTCTGGCGTTGGACTTCGTCAATCCACACCTTCGTAGCTTCATGGCCTTCATCATTCCAGGCTACCTAGAAGGCCTTACAAGCTGCGCTGGCGCCAGGCGAGGGGGCTAGCAAGCACTCGCCGCTGTGGAGTCCATCATCCTCATCGTCACATGGATAAGCTTCGTGCGATGAACAAGGGGTTCATTGGCAACGAAGGAGGATGAGGGGCACGAGGTGCCGACCGCTCTAGGATGCCCCAGAGGACGTCCATAGTCTCGGCTGCTACCCCTTCGCATTTTGCCTACTCCGCGCGTTGACCCTCCATAGATGCTCTAAGCTCGATGGTTAAAGAGGTCAACTCAGAGGTCCTCGACTCGAAGATATCTCGTTGAGAGTTGAGCTGATCCACTTCGGCCACTAGGGCACTTCACTTAGACCGAAGCTTTTCAACCTCGGTCGCGAACGCTACTCGTTCGGCCCGCAAATTGTCAACTTTGTCCTCGAAGGCGACTATTTTTCTTTGCTCCTCTTGGAGCATATCCTCCAAGTTCAAAGCCCTCTC
Organism: Zizania palustris; assembly: GCA_019279435.1. NCBI lineage: Eukaryota > Viridiplantae > Streptophyta > Magnoliopsida > Poales > Poaceae > Zizania > Zizania palustris. The sequence goes on along the minus strand of JAAALK010000086.1, from coordinate 5,687,165 downwards.
CTCCACGTTAGCAAGGCGGTCCCGGAGAGTGGCAACCTCCCCCCTGAGCCAATGGCACTCGTGGACATACGAGCTTGAGGTCGAGCGAGCCAAGACTATGAACTACAAAAGAGGGAGGGGAGTAAGTATGAGATAAAGCTTTATAAATAATTCAACAATAAAGTAGCAAAGGCCGTTATACCTGGTAAGCAGCCCGCTCGAGAGCAATGCTTAGATCTAACCCTTCATCTCGACTCACCTCGGCCACCAAGTCAGTCTCACCAACTTCATGATAGACCCGAGCCAAAGGCTCCTGCATACCCCAAACTCCGGTCCTCCGAGCCAAGAATGGAGCCAGTAGAGGGAGCTTCCCCAGCGCTCTTCGATCATCGGCAGTGGGTGAAGGCTCTGAGCGATTCAAGGTCCTCTCTAAGGCCTCCTCCGAGTGGCCCTCGTCGGATGAGTTGGACAAGTCTACCACTGCGGCAGGAGTCTTGCCCTTCAGTTCCGCTCCCTTCCACGAAGGTGAGGATACTATAGAGGGGCCATTCGCTGGTATAACCAAAACAATGTAAATATATGTGATGACTCAATTAAAGTAATTGGGATAAAACTAACAAGTGTGAAGTTAAGGTAGAAAAGAAAATACCTCTATTGCCGATAGAAGGAGACTGATTCGTAATGTCCATCTGTTCGAACATCCTTAGAAAATCTTCGCTGGAGTCTGTCGAGGCCCTAAGTGGCGAATGAGTCGCCTGGGGCATCGTCTCCTCTGCTGCCACTACCCGGTATCTGCAGGCACCGAGGCTTCGAGCACTGTTGCCCGAGCTACCTCAAGATGCACTGGCTCTGAAGCTCCCGACTCGGCCGCTTGGACCCCCTCGACATGCGCCTGCTGGGGGTCCCTTGGCTCCGCCATCTGAATTTCCAGGGCCTATACATGTCCCCGGTCCTCTATCTCTGTCACTTGGGCCTCTTCGGCCCCTTCTTCCATAGCTGCCTAGGCCTCCTCAGCCTCTTCCGACTCCATGCCCTACGACACCATCGCCAAGACTTCCCTGACCGGCTGCTCATCTTCGGGCATCTCTTCCTCTGCCACCTCCGCTAGAGCAGGGTCCGAAGCAAGAGGAGATGGAAGGGATCCCTTCGTAGCCGGGCTATTTGGCTTTCGGGCTATTTTGTTCAAAGGGGGCTTCGGAGTGGCACTAGTCCCTAGGTCCACTTTCCTTTTCCTCGGGATCAGGTCAGGGACATCAAGGTCCAGCAGAACAGGGGGCTTACCGTCAAGCATACTCCATACCCTGTTAAACCTTTCCCAGAATCCGGCCATCTCAATTCTAAGCTTCTTTTTGCAGGAGTAGGGGCTCCGATTATTTTTTCAGCGGCCCTGATTATTTGCTCTAGAGTCGTTGTCACCCGAGAGCCTGCATATGCCAAGATTTAGATTTTGTAACAATGCATACGAGTATAACACCAGAACAAAATACTTTAAATGCAAAAGGAAATCAAGGAGTGTACCTTGGACCCCTAGAAGGCTACTAGCCAGCTAGCCTTGAGGGGAGGAATGCAGAGGGCGATGAACTCCTCCGTTAAATCCCACATGCTCATGCAGTGCGTGACGATATCCATAAGGCGAAGGTGGACCTGAATGGCGCTCGCCTCCACCGAGACCTCCACCAGCCTTCGGTAAGAGATCTCCCGAATAGGCCCCTCTAGCTCGGAGTCCATCCCTACCTCAGCATAAAACCAGCGAAGTATCCAATCGGAATACCATCGCTCGTTGGTAGCCTTTGCCGGAAATTTCTTCTTGTACTCCTTTCATACCTGGATGTTGATACCCTCGAAGGATAGTATGGTCGTGGAACCGTCCAGCCCGTACCGCTTCTTTGGTTGGCAGCTAGCTTCATGCATCGTTGCGAAGACCTCCACCCTCCCTTCACACCCTTCCGCTCGCATAGCCCATTCAAAGATGGATAGACGGGCGAGAGCATTCGAAGACAGATGTCGGATCTCCGCATTGTACATCCGTAGAACCTCGGTTAGGAGCCCCAAAGATGGCAGTTCGAGGCACGCATCGAAGAAAGCTGCGAAGACCACCACCTCTCCTTCACGCGGCATGGGGATCACCTCTTTACCAAGAGCCCTCACCTTCACTTCAGGTCCCACCTGATCGCCTACTGCTTCCTGGATCGTCTTCTTAGTGCATGTGGATCGGTCCAAAATGAAGGTTTGATCCAGAAACTTGTCGGAGGGAGGCCTCAGTTCCATAGGGTCGTAAACCCTAGGGGCTCCTGAAGTCCCTGATGCAGCCATCGACGATGCCATGGCTGCTGCAGCCGCTTGCTACTAGACCAAGGAAGAACTCAAAGCGGGTGCTTGGAGCTTGTTTTAGCCATGAACAGAGGGAGTTTTTTGAAGAAATGAACGCTTGCTTATAATGAGGCTTTCCTCCTCCCTTTTTATAAGGGGACAGTGGCTTACGCTGCAAGTAGCAAAAGGAACGACTGTTTTCACTCAGAAGGTAAAACACCCCATCACTGATAAGTGGGGACATAAAAAACATCTGAATGCACGAGCCCTGGATGTCCGGGATAGTTGGAATCATGAGGTAGTAACTCCTCATCAGGAATGATGATTGGTTGTCCGAGGCCGTTTGTGCCCGTTATTTAAGACAAACGTTTGACGAAACGATACAGCTAACGGCTCTCCGAAGCTACGAATAAGAGCTTCTTTTCGAAGTACCTTCCTTGGCGTTCGAAGCTGCTCTAAACCGTGCGTAAGTACCTTCGAGTTTTTTAGATTTGGAGTATGAATTATTTCTTGCGTGTTCTGCCTCCTCATCATGCATGGTGTTCAAAAAAGGTGTATACCAGGGGATACTATTGGGGGAAATAATCCTGACATGGATTGATACTCCGAATAAAGACTTTGACATGTGGCAAGTGTGAAGCCATCGGCAATAGCTACTATGCTTCGAGAGGGAAAGTTCGAAGCCCCCCATCAAGAACGAAGCGTATATGGGACTCCGCAATAAGCTTTGGCTTCGGAGCATATGCTTTTCGTACATACCTCATCAGCAAGATGTACTCGAAGCCTTCTATTCCAAAGTGGTGCCTTCAGCTAGGACAAGACATCTGCTTTATCTAAGCGTTTACGTGGCATTTGTCTTGTCTACCCCTACAGAGTTCCACGAATAGTGCCCACTGTGGCGGTTATAACTAGAGGGCAGGATATTATTTTTCTATTGTATCCATGCCTATAAATACCCCTCTCTTCTACTATAAAGGGACATCAAATACTCATATAAATAAAGATACTTCGACCTGGTTAAAGGTTATTATCCTCAGTGGAGGCCTAGACCAGCTCGTAGATAAACACTTCGAGTTTATAACCCTTCGAGGTTATTCAAAACCTGTTAGCATAATCTTTTGTGCCAACAGAACCCTAATCAATCAGGAGATTACACATCATCTCATCCAATACTTAATGGACTCATCTAACAAAAATTTCTAGATCCTTCTATCCAACACTACTATAAAAAACCCTATTAGTAACGGGTAAAAATATGTATTAGTGACGACAAGGCCTCCCGTCACTCTTGTCGCGTCAGTGATGTACCATCATTAGTGACAGGTGTTTACCCATCCTTAAAGGGTAAACCTTTAGTGATGGACTACAATATTCACCCGTCACTAAAGGGGCCTATCGGCTCACCTGCTATGACTCTTCAGTGACAGGTCGTAATGTCACCCATCACCAATATTATGGTTATATTGGAAAAAATATTTTTAGGTTGCATTCTGAATCAAAGCAAGGATTTGACTGCCAACATATCTAACATTCTAAACGAAAATCACAAAAGATTCACAATTCATCATAGAAGATCCATAACAAAATTAATATCACATATGTATCAACTTGTAACATGTTATCTCGAAGAAATTGCATGGCTAAAACAAAATTACATAAGAGCATTATTCCTTAACTGCTAGCTTCTATAAGAGTTGGAATAGTGTCCTACAAAGATTTTCTTTGTCTACCCACCGTGAATTGCTTAAGGTTGTACATATATAGTTTTGCAGCATCTTTTATGGTCACCTTGTACTCCTTCTCCCTAAAGAAAAATGAATCAATACAATTTACACAATTTTTATCAGCGTAAAAAGGATGATGGATAAGAAGACATCATACCCTAGCTTTACACCACATACATGATAGCCTCAATTGCACCATAGTTAATGTTGAAACGGAAGGCACATAGTGTGCCAATATCTCGTGCGTTATGTCAAAGAAATGGGTGTTGACATGAAAACGCACCCCCACACTTGGGTCAGTTTGACGATCCAAAGGCGTGCAGATACTTAGGGATAAACCTAAGCGTGACGCGGAGCCGACATCGCGTTCCGAAAAATCCTTAATGGTTGTAAGGGTAATAGAGTCGCCAGGTAATCAAACAAATATTAAGAAATAAAGTTCGATTAGCCGATGTATGAGAAAATAACTAAAAAATAAAACCTGAACAAACTGGCCAGAACAGGGGCGATTCTGATCTGTAATAAAATGGTAGTCGAACCGAAGGTATACACCCTGGTTGGACAGATGATGCGAAGTATCACCAAAGGGGGGGCCTCGACGCTCTGTTGCGAAGTATCACTGAAGGGGGGCCTCGGTGCTCTGTTGCGAAGTATCACCGAAGGGGGGCCTCGACGCTCTGGTGCGAAGGGGTCACCAATACAATCCAAGAAGTGATAATGGACATTGGTTTGTTTAATATAAATCATTTTGGTTCAACCATTTTTAATGTTTGTAGTATGTGATGCTACATGATCATAAAAAGCTTTCTCAAGTTGAACACTTGTCATTCATGAAGGTGATGCTATTCCATTGTTGATTGTTAAGTCCTTACTTGGTCCATACCTTATTTTTCTATCTTCTACAGTTAATGAATATGTTTTCTTTCAATTTGCAATGCTATTGCATTGTAATTCATGGTTGTGATTATTCTGATTGTACTACTTGGATAAAGCCATTGCAATATGTGATTCTTTTTGTTTTAATATTGTGTTATTTGTAATCTCATCTTGCTTTTTTTCTTGGTTCTATTTCTCTATTATGTATTATCTCTATCAATATCTATTGTTTTGGTGGTCTAGGCATAAAAATTTTGAAAATTATTATGAACTATCAATTAAGCCTTTGTACTATAAGATAACTTGATCACAACACATTATGAGAATTCAGAATCAAATTCCTTACAAACTATATTTGTATTTGAATAAATATCACGTTTTAAATATATATATTTTATTGAAAATAAGACTTTGTTGCAACGCACGGGCATCTAACTAGTAATCTACAAAAATCTTAAATGTGTCCACGGTAGGGTTTTGATTCAGACTCAAGTCCTCACGTAATTGAAATGACCGTTATGGCCCAACTATATGGATTACCACGCTATGTACAATATCACTCTAGGCCAGCTGCATGGACCTTATTATTTCCTAAATAATATATTTTTATTCAAAATTTTAATTTTAGTATGCCAATTTTAGAATTTATAAAAATAGTTTTTGTTAGTAATTGGTCTACCGATCGACCGTAGATCGATGGATAATATGCTAATCTAGACTGAATCGGCCTAGATCAGTGGATCGTATGCCAATCTAGGCCGAATCATCCTAGATCGGTATATCAAATACCGAAAGAATCCTGACGCTAACCGAACTAGGCTGATCGCCGTAGATCAGCATACCATATACCGATCTAAGCCCGATCGGCTTAGATTGGCAAACAAATTACCGACAAGAGACTATTTTTGCAAATTTTGAAATCCAAATACCAGATTTGAAATTTTGAATAAAAATATATTATTTTTAAAAAATCCATAATCACCTCTCAACAATAGAGACACGTGCCCATGACATGTGTCTTCTCTCTGCGTCATGCATCAACGAGGCCGAGCTCGCTACCGACATCTCCAAAGAGAGGAGGAAGGCAACATGACCACCTCTCCCTTAAACCATGAGGCATACATGGTTTAAGGGATATGGCGGTGCGTACCGAGAAAAGACAGATTAGTCGATGTCGAGGAGGACGGCATGTGTTCAATGAGCAATAGAAGAAGTGGACCTGCAGATGGAGAGGATTTTGCGAGGTAGCAGGGTAACTTGGGAGAAGGAAAAGGCTAGCTCTCTGGGCACGAGACCCAAGTTCCCCTTACGGATATTGCACAAGCAATGAGTTTCTGAAGCTGCTAATGGAAATTCGAGCCGATCAAATACTACAGGTTGCCTTTGAGGTGTAATTCCATCAAAACTTCATGGTGTTAAATGAGGTGATCATATCTCCTAAAAGACTTCACCTAGTTACAACAATGGAAGACTATTACAGGATATTGCAGCAGGTGTGTCCTCTAAAAAAATAATGTTGTACTAGTTGATCATATTTATCTCACTGTAGTTGTAAGAATAAACTAAATTGTAAGAAAATTAGTCTTAGGATTATGTGGTTAATTAGCTTTGCATGCATTAGTAAGTTGCAGGTGCATTCATCCATTTAATTGGTTGGTCTAAGCAAGACTTTAGCAACGACTCAGTGGAGATGTGGCTTGAGTGTGAGATACTTTGAGTTGCGGCCAAGTAAAATGGACGTCCTATGTGGCTTGAGAAGCAGAACAACTAGATCCTTGCATGTATGTGTTAGGAGCTGATCCAACAGCAAGGTTATCAGACTCTAACCTACCCTCCAATTTTTTGCAAAAAAATAAAGTATATATGATCTCTCATTCTCTCCCACGTATGTGCGCTTGAGGAAGAAGAATAGTCATTGTGAGCCTGTGAGGAAGATGTTGGGGCTGAACCAAAATCACAATATGTAAAATTACCAAAATAACAACTATATTTCACATGTGAATCAACCCCTCATCTTGTAATGACTTTGAGGATAGCTTCAACTAATACGAACATCTGTAGAATAATAATCACATCTACATGACACACAATGATTTACATGGAAAATCTCCTCAATGTGACGAGAAAAACCAGAGGACCAAAGGTCCACTCGAAACTTCCACTATTATAATAATAGGTACAAATAGAATTTTTTCTATAACATCTAGAGCTACATCACAGTAGTAGCAATATTATCAAGTGGCACACTTGGTATCAACAACACTAACCACAAGATAACAAACAAGAGGTATACTAGACCAAGTAGAGAAAGAAAGATTTTGCCCCCTTCGGTATTCAGCTAATATCTCCCAAACTACAAAAGAAAACATCACAAAACTTTGCAGAAATGAAGGTATATGAGTCTCTCTTATGTTTTCAAAAGATCATCCCCATTCTACCCGAATTGATCATGCTAAAATCTGCAATCATGATAGCTGATAAATCCTTGCTCAAATCTAGTGCTTCACGCAACCAATTCTCACACAAATAGACCAGATCGAAGTGCCCCAAGTGTATAACGAACTCACCAAGTATGGTCCTGATCCAATCATATTTGAGCCTTCAACCACTTACTTAAAGAGTACCATGTATAAGCCACCCAACTAGACTAAACTCTTCTTCTCCACCCTCAACTGTCTTCTCCTCTCTTGTGTTTCTTGGTTCTTGCTTCCTAGTTTGGTTTCTCTCTCTTGGCTACTTCCACCTGTAGGACCGAGAGTAGCGACCAGAGGAGGTGAATGGGCGTCTAAAAATTCTTTCGAATCATTGGCTTTCTCCCAATAACTAACGCACCTCAACAGACAATAAGCAGAACTAAAATAATCTAGCCTAATAAAACGACTGGTGTCCTAATTAAAAGACACCACCACAATGTTTAAAGGCAGATCAACCAACATTCACGTACTAAACATGCAAATCATCAAGTGCAGAGAAAACGTACACAATTCACAGCTATTCTGATAGATATGAAATAAGCATAGTATTTAACGCATTTAATTTTGACCAAATAAATACAGTAAATAAAAATTGCTTGAAGTTAATTAATCTATTCCAAAATATTCAGAGATAAACAACAGTGCACGATAATCGAGGAAGAAAGAGTTTATTGTTCTATTGTTATCTCCTATTCTCATGTGCATTCAGTCAAACACCTGGCATGCACTGATTGCTCGAGGGCACTGAAATAGATCCTTCCAGAAGCCATGTGTGACGAAGCATTGCCTTCCTGTACCTAGAGCTGCCTTCGTCCGAAGCTCCTTGCATCTTCACTGTGCACGAGCGAACCAGTCTGGAGGCCCTTCACTCCGAGCGCGCTGCCAGGTTCATGCGCGTTGCTCCCTCGCTGTGCAACAGGCGTAGCCGAAAGTCATCGTAGTGCGGGACATTGTACGCGTGAGAAGATGGATGCGAGATGCGGTGCTAGTTGCTTGCTCCAGAACCGAAACAGTGAATGAAGGCGGAGAAAACTCACTAGGCAGCGAAGAATCCTAGGAAAAGGAAAAACAGTGGAAGAACAAGAGCAAATTCTGGAATTTTGGTAAAGTGAACTCAGATTTGAAAGTGGATGAGTTTGTGAAACCTTAGGGTATACATGGCCTTTTATAGGCAATTTAAAAACTGGAAATGACCCAAATACCCCTAGGGTACAGACTCTGAAATACAGACGCGAGCCCAAAGGGCAAAACAGTAAAATCCTAATTAAAGGTAGATTGTCCTCATGTGGAGCTTTCGTAGCAGCTACGGCTTCGCTTCAGGACTGTCGAATCGCCGATGGGTAGTCTAGATAGATGCGTCTGTTTTACGTCGAAACCGACAAAGCATCCGCTGTCTTCGCACCGGGTACCCGGATTGGGCCGGTCTGATTCTGCGGCTCCCTCAGCTTGGTAATTGCTCGCTGCCCGTTTACCTGGGTCAAACCTGGTCAATAGACCAGCAGATCCCCTGTCGTTACTGGCCCATGTACTCGGATTGGGCTGGCTCGACTCCGCGGCCCCTCTGCCCGGCATTCGCTTGCCGCCCGTGTACCTGAGTCACACATGGCCCAAGACACGACAGGTCCCATCTCCTCTTTGTCTCTCTCTTTGACTTTCGTTGACAATCACTCATCACTTCTGGAGCCATGAGGCCCATGATCTTCAACATGGCTCCTCAATCTCCCCCTTAATGAGTGCATTGTCAACACCCTCTTCATCAACGCTCTTTGTAACCTGCAAAACATGTGGAAACACGAAAAACAAAACACAAGAGAATAGAAAGAAGTAAATAAAATACACAGTTTAACCTTAATGACCAAAAGTAGAACAAAAGCCAAAAAAATGGTGATTATGGTTAAACAGAAAAGAAATCAACAAAAAATTCAAATGAGTGCAATCTCTGAAATATCACCAAGGATATCCAAAGAGTAAAGGAAAAAAAAGAGTATAAAACTCCCCCTGAAACTAATCCCAGAGAAAGCCAAAACTCCCCTAAACTCTTCTAAAACATCAAAGTAACCCAAAATTTCTCCCCTTTGTTGACAACTAGACTCATCAAGTGAGACGAAATGCTCTCAAAAGAGACACAAACTAAAACTCCCCTTGAAATGTAGCTCCCCTCAAAATATGCAATGAATGCAACTAGGGCGCAAGTGGAGTGTAAAAAGCATGCTTCTCAGATATGATTAACTGCAATTACAAAATCTAACAAGTATAGCTCAAAATAATGTCTAAGACACATGGCATGATCAGTGCAATAGAAAATATCCAAAGAAAGTCATTAGCACACGTTTTCAGATTTTAGCAAAGAAAAGCATCACCAAATTTTGTAGTTAACAGGCAAGGTAAAGCATGAAGTACAAAAGCTAGCTAATATCTACCAAGATAGGCATGATCCAAAACTTAAGAGCTTCAACAAACTTGTTATTTTTTTAATTTCAGGCTTTTTCTTTTCCTTTTTCATTTTTCCAGGGGTTATTTGCATGTCAACCGTATGCTAACCGACCAAGTCAAGTCTAGGCCAGAACAGGACCATCAGAAGCTTAAGACATTAGTCTTGGCATACATTACAATGTCCTAGTTCATACCAAAGTGCTATGATAAGCAGTCCAGAACAATGCAATGCGACACAACAAACTCACCTGGATCTTTTCATTTAAGCATAAAAGGCTTGAATTTTTCATTTTTATGATTTTTATCATTTTACAGCATATTTTCCATGTTAAAGCATATAGATATCCAAGTTACATATCTGTATCTAAGTGAAGGACTTAGCTACCAGGCATGTAAAAGATAACAAAAGCATTCAGCCTACACATGCTAGTTACCAGAAGCAATGGTGATCATTTTTCAATTTTAAAGCATAAAATCCATGCATATGACAGATACCAAATATATCATGTGAACTGAAGCAAAGCATGATCATCGACATGTATTCTAAGGCATATACTAGCAAGAACAAGTAAAGCAGTTTAATCATATAACAGAAGCAAGCTCAAAGTGTGATATATGAATGTGTATGATATGAACTCACATAAAAAATTCAAACAAAAGAGTAAAGAATAAAGAAAAGACTCAAAAATATCCTAAAAAGGATACACAACTGTCAAATCCCCTCGCAAACGCTCAAACGTAGACTGATCTAGGGGTTTGGTAAGAATGTTAGCTAACTGATGATGGGTATCAACATGAACAAGGTCAATGACACCTTTCTCATATTGATCCCTCAAGAAGTGAAAGTGCACATCAATATGTTTGGTTTTCGAATGAAGACATGGGTTTTTCCTTACACTAATCGCGTTGGTGCTATCACAAAACAAAGGCACTCAGGCAGGGAAAGACAACCCAAAATTTTTCAAAGTGGAAATCATCCAAACCAACTGTGAGCAGCAGCTACATACTCAACCTCTATGGAAGAAAGCACAACTCCATATTTGTTGGGGGAAATTACTCCATTTCCAGGACTTAAAGATTAATACTCCAGGAGTTGAGAAGAGCTCCGAAGCTAGGGAGCAGTCGTTCGGAGGTAGAGGCGTCAAGCCGAAGGGTGCAGCGATGTGAAGCCCCGATGACCCCTCCAAACGGAAGGCAAAGGCCCCGAAGTCTGAGGACAAGAGTGATAAGACGTTTGGCTTATCTATCTACCTTATAATGTTTTGCCCTCCATAACCCTGTTCCTAGAACCGAATAGTTCTCACTATGTCGGTTGTAAGTTAAGGGTAATTAGGTCTTTTCTTAACGCATTTTTACTTATACATACCCCCTCTGTACCCTGTAAAAGGGATCCCGGGACAAATTATTCAATACACCTGCTCGGACTACTCGAACTATTATCCGACTAGGAGGTTCGAGGCAGCCCTAAAGCACAAACTCTTGGTTTGTTCGTTCTTGATCTCAGAGAACCTGTTGGTGCAACTTTTGTGCCAACAGTTGGCGCCGTCCGTGGGGATATAGTTCTAGAAGCGTGTTCTCTGCTGCTGACTGCACCTCGAAGACCACTTACGGAGGGAGCCTCGGAGTTTCAGGATTCCGCGCACCCTTCAGTTAAAGGCTTCTTAGTGCAGCCCGAAGGCCTTCTCTCGACTTCCCGAGTCGTTCGAAGTCCTCCGTCTCCAAGAACTCTTCGTGGCTAGCTATGCCTCCGAAGCGGAGTCAAACTTCGGGTCCTCTCCGAAGGTCCCCTCGAACCACAGGAGCCGGACCCTCGTCTACTCCAGTGATTCCCACCGAGGCCGCTGGGCGTCGAGTACCCAGGGGTTCTAGAGCTCCTCCTACGGTGCTTCAGACTGATTACATCAGTTCCCAAGACCCGGAGCTACCTTCAGAAGAAGGCGAAGGCCTTCCTAGAACCGAAGCTACTCAATTAGCCAGGCTTCAGGAGGAAGTAGCTAGGTGGAGGCAGGAGGCTACCGATCGCCTCCGCACCCAAGCCTCCACCGAGACTCCTGAAGGACCTCAAGACGGTGGTGCTCACAACCTCTCAGAAGTTGTCCAAGTCCCGGAAGAAGCCGAAAACGCATCTTTCGATGAGGAGTCCCCATTACACCCGGACTTGCAAAGAGTCCCCTTTGATCCCAGGTTCAAGGCTTCGAAGTTACACAAGTACTCTGGGGGGTCGGACCCCAGAGAGTTCGCCCGCTCATATGCCCTGGCAATAGAAGCAAGCGGGGGGGGGGGGTGTGAAGCACTATGGCAAAATGCTTCCCCCTCGCTCTTGAAGGCGTGGCGCTCCGATGGTTCTGGTCTCTGAAGCCAGGATCAATCAGCTCTTGGGAGCAGCTAAAGAAGAAATTTGTGAGCAACTTCCAAGGCACCTTCGTGGCACCAATGTCCACAGGAAGCTTGTTCCAGGTGAAACAGAGGACGGGAGAAACACTCCGGGAGTACTTCACGCGCTTCGCCCACACCAAGTCGCAGATTATGGGACTGTCTACCTCTTCGGTAGTCGACGCCGCCCGCGAAGGAGTGCTGAACCCCGGCCTCCTCAGCAAACTCCATCAGAAGCCGGTGACGTCTATGGCGCAGCTGATGGCATACTTCGAACAGTATGCCAAGGCGGAAGAAGGCTGTCTTTGGCGCGCTGAAGCACCATCGTCCACCCTCTGGGAAGTCAAGAAGGAGCCCGAATCTTCCGCTCCCCTACAGCCTCCTCAAGACAACCGCTTCAATGAGCACAAGCGGGGAAAGAAGTATTTTCGTTCGGAGGTACTAAACATTGCGCCTTCTGCTCCGAGGGCACCTGCCAATTTCCAGCGGGCGAAGAATTTCAGGGCCGGGGCGCCAAAGCCTCAAGAAAGGATGCCTGGCAGGCGTCAGAGTTTTTTCTGTTGTGTGCATGGTGACAATAGGAGCCATGACACGAAGGATTGCAAGGCAGTATTGGCCCTTCGGGGCGACTACCTTGAGCGAAGTACCGGGCGGGGTGCTTCGGACCAAGCCCCATCATCAGCACGGTCGGAGCCTGTGCAAACTGTGGCCCAAGCCGGTGCCCTTGAAGCCCCCATGCGGTTACCGGTGACCAATATTATGCCACCACCAAAGCAGGAGGACCCGCAAGACCGCGGCAAGCGAGTGGTCCTGCCCATCTCCGGAGGGGGGACCCTCGGGAGCATGTCCAAGAGGCAGCGGCGCGAGTACGTCCGAGAGGTCGGGCACATTGGGACCTCGAGGTCCGCCGAAGCAATGCCAGAGTGGTCCCACGTGCCCATCTCGTTTACCGCCAGCGATGCCGCGGGGGTGATGTTCCCCCATGTTGACCCCTTGGTCATTTCTGCTGATATAGTAGGAGTGGAGGTCCGAAGGATCCTAGTAGATGGCGGAAGCTCCGCAGACATACTCTTCGTCCAGGCTTTCGATCAGATGTGTATACCCCGGAAGCATCTGCTTCCAGCAGCCCGGCCACTTCAAGGGTTCTCAGGACCGCCTCTCGATGCCCTCGGCCAGATAGGCCTCAAGGTTGCCTTCGGAGAGGGGCCTTTGGCCCGAGTAGAAGAGGTGATCTTCGACGTGGTCGACGCCCCATATGCTTACAACTCAATCTTCGGCCGAGGGATGCTAAACCAGTTCGGGGCTATAGCGCATTATAATTACCTTTGTCTCAAAATGCCCACGCAAGGTGGAGTGCTTACCATTTCAGGAGACCAAGCTGTAGCCCGAAGGACAGAGTATGGCCACGGACAGCCATTGGACCCCCGGCAAGTGCACAATGTGGCGAAAAGCATCGAAGAAGTGTCGGAGGCCTCGAACCCTTCGAATGGGCCCTCTCTCAAGCCAAGCCCGGAGGGTGATGTTGAGACAAGAATGATTTCGAAAGATGGCAAAGAGTACCCAGTACAGTTCGGCAAGGGGCTATCCCCGGAAATAGCTACCTCATTAGAAGAAGTCGTCAGGAGAAATCTGGACGTCTTTGCTTGGACCGACGAAGACATCACCGGGGTCGATCGAAGCATCATCGAGCATAGTCTGCTCATCAACCCGAAGGCCAGGCTAGTGCGCCAGGGGCTCCGCAAGCTGTCAGCAGAAAGAGCAAGCCTCGCCAAAGGCGAAGTAGAAAAATTGTTAAGAGCTGGCATCATCAGGGAGGTAGCCCATACCGAGTGGTTGGCTAACCCTGTTTTTGTAAGGAAGAAGGACTCGAACAAATGGCGCATGTGTATTGACTTCACTTCATTAAATAAAGCATGCCCACGAGACCCCTACCCGATGCCCCGAATAGATCAGCTGGTAGATTCCACAGCCGGCTCCGAATTGCTAAGTTTCCTCGACACTTATTCCGGATATCATCAAGTATGGCTGAAACGCGAAGACGAAGCCAAGACAAGCTTTATAACTCCTTCCGGAGTATTTTGTTATGTAAGAATGCCTTTTGGTTTGCGGAATGCCGGAGCCACCTTTTCTCGTTTAATAGCAAAGGCCCTAGGTCATCAGATAGGCCGGAATGTCGAGGCCTATATGGATGATATTGTAATAAAAAGTGCTCAAAAGCACCAGCATAGCCTAGACCTAGCTGAAACATTTGAGAGCCTCCGAGCATGTGGAGTACGCCTCAATCCAGAAAAATGTATATTCGGGGCACAAGCAGGAAAGCTGCTGGGGTACTTAGTTTCGAGCAGGGGAATCGAAGCTAGCCCAACACAGATAAGCGCACTACAAAGGATGGCTCCACCAGAGAATTTGAAGCAAGTTCAAAAGCTAGCAGGGAGGCTCGCAGCACTTAGCAGGTTCCTAGCCAGGTCAGCAGAGCGGAGCCTCCCAATTTTCAAAGCACTAAAGGGGTCCAAAAGCTTTCAGTGGACACCAGAGTGCCAGAAGAGCTTCGATGATATAAAGGCATACCTCGGAAGATTATCAACTTTGACCGTTCCCCTTCCAAAAGAAACACTACTCCTTTATCTTGCAGCAACAAGTTCAGCGGTGAGCGCAGTATTGGTTCGGGAAGTTGAGCTTAAAGAAAAGCTAGTCCAGAACCCAGTTTATTTTGTGTCGGAGGCATTATCTGGAGCTAAAGTCAGATACTCCGAGCTCGAGAAGTTTGTTTATGCCCTAGTAATGGCCTCGCGAAAGCTAAGGCATTATTTCTTGGCGCATAACCTGATCGTCCCTACATCGTATCCTCTTGGAGATATGCTCCGAAACAAAGATTCTACGGGCAGGATTGGAAAGTGGGCTGTTGAGCTAGCACCGTTCGAAATCTCCTTCACAGCAAGAACGGCTATTAAATCCCAAATCATAGCCGATTTCGTAGCAGAGTGGACTCCATCTGCTATTTGGGCCCCAGAAGAACCCTCCAAATGTTTATGGACAATATTTTTAGACGGAGCTTATCAAGCATCAGGTGCCGGAGCAGGGGCCATCATCATATCACCATCAGGGCAGAAGGCCATGTATTCTGCGAGGCTCAACTTCAGAACCACTAATAACATCGCCGAGTACGAAGGAATCCTGCTAGGCCTCCGAAAGGCTAAAGCGCTCGGAGCTGCAAGGATAGTGATTAAGACAGATTCCCAAGTCGTCGCAGGGCATGTTGATAAAAGCTTTCAAGCAAAGAATCCACATCTAGCACAATACCTCGAAGAAATCCGCAAGGCTGAAGCAGCATTCAGAGGATTTACAGTTCGGAGTATCCCTCGTGCAGAGAATCAACTCGCAGATATTCTGGCAAAGGCTGCAGCAGGGGCGGTGGACCTTCCGGAGGGTGCTTTCTACGAAGAACTAGCACAACCAGCAGCTGTTCAGTTACCCTCTTCGGAAGTACTGTGCATTCCAGTTACAGATTGGCGGGCTCCGATTATGAGGATGTTGCAAAGTACCATGGACCCTCTCGAAGGTACAGAAGCCCGAAGGTTGCAAGCAAGAGCTCGAAATTACAAGCTTATCGGCGGAGTATTATACAAAGCTGGAGTGTGTTCACCTCTACTTCGATGCATCTCCCAGCCCGAAGGTCAAGACATACTTCGAGGCATCCACAAAGGCTTGTGCGGAAGTCATTTAGCCCCTCGGGCGCTAGCTGGCAAGATGTTTCGGCAATGGTTTTATTGGCCAACTATAGTAAGAGATGCAGAGGAACTGGTTCGAACATGCCAAGGCTGCCAATGGATGGGCAGATGGAGCCATCGCCTGCCAGCTCAGCTTCAAGTTATTGCCCCAGTATGGCCAATTGCTAGATGGGGCATGGACCTCATAGGCCCTTTCCCAATGGCAAAAGGCGGCTTGAAGTTTGCGGTAGTAGCAATCGAGTATTTCTCAAAATGGGTTGAAGCGGAGCCATTAACAGCTATCACATCGAGGAATGTGCAAAAAATTTTCTGGCAGAACATTATATGCAGGTTCGGAGTACCAAGAGAATTGACGGTGGATAATGGAACCCAGTTCAAAGCTGACACCTTCCAAACATTTTGTGAAGATCTGGGCATTAAGCTGTGCTTCGCTGCGGTGCGACATCCACAGTCCAATGGAGCCGTTGAGCGAGCCAACGGGAACATCCTCTCCGGGCTAAATCGCCGGATCGTTGGTCTGGCCAAGGGGCTGTGGGTCGAAGAGCTCCCTAAAATCTTGTGGTCCATTCGAACCACTCAAACCAGGTCCACAGGTTTCACCCCATTTAGATTGCTGTTCGGAGATGAGGCCATGACTCCTACGGAGCTCAGAGGTGGATCGCTTCGCGTAGTTCAACCTGGAGACGAAGCTGACAGGAGCACTTCGCTGGATTTGTCAGAAGAAACAAGGCTTCGAGCTGTCGCCAATCTGGCTAAGTACCAGGACTACACAAAGATATGGTATGACCTGAAGATAAAGCTAAAGGAGCTAAAACCTGGTCATCTAGTATTGCGAAGTGTAATAGCTCCAGGGAAGCTAGGAAACAAATGGGAAGGGCCATATGTTATCTTACGCTCAGGGCACCCAGGATCGTTTAAATTAAGTAATTTAGAAGGGGAAGAGTTGAAGCATGCATGGCATGCGGAGCACCTTAAGCGTTATTACGCTTAGGGGCTCCTTGTAATCACTTGTAAGACTTTCCTTTCTATGAATAAAGATAAGGGTCGAATTTTGTTTGCTCTTCGAATATCCCTTACTCCTGATGGACGCATCGGGAGGACGGAGATGCTTGTAGAGCCAAGCATTTTTCCCAAACCCTAGGCAGATGCCTTCGAACCATAGGTTCAGAGGCTTCGCTGCCACCCTACGGATTCTAGGCTCCGGCTTGTTAGGATTCGTAGAAGCGTCTAAGGACTTTAAAAACAAATAGATTTTTGGCCCCTGGGTACGAAGTATCTGTAAAAGAGCCGATGGTGGCCACCCTACGGATTCCAAGCTCCGGCTTGTTAGGATCCGTAGAAGAGTCTAAGGACTTTAAAAACAAACAGATTTTCGGCCCCCGGGTACGAAGTATCTGTAAAAGAGCGGAAGGTGGCCACCCTACGGATTCCAAGCTCCGGCTTGTTAGGATCCGTAGAAGAGTCTAAGGACTTTAAAAAGAAACAGATTTTCGGCCCCCGGGTACGAAGTATCTGTAAAAGAGCCGAAGGTGGCCACCCTACGGATTCCAGGCTCCGGCTTGTTAAGATCCGTAGAAGAGTCTAAGGACTTTAAAAGCAAACAGATTTTTGGCCTTCGAGCGCGAAATACCTGTACAAGAGCCGAAGGTGGCCAAACTATGGATTTCATGCTCCGGCTTTGTCAAGATCCACGCAAAAAAAGTACAAATCGTAAGTGTAAATTCGAAGCATTCGGTTGTTCGGGGCATCATTGTGCCTGGCGCACCCTTTTTTATAGTAAAGGCTCCACCACCCACAAGGGGGGGTCGGAGGATAGGAACCACACAACGTACTTCCGAAGCATTTCACGATTAAATCATTATACTTTTACATTAAGAAAAGTTTTGGTCCAAGCCTAGGAAAAATCGAAGACCCTGTCGGCATCTAGTGCTACCCCTCCGGCTACTCTGCCCTTCGGAGCTCGAAGCTGTCGGCTTGGCCCTCTTCGTTCGAACGCTTCTCTTTTTCTTGGAGGCTCATAGTTTCTTTTGCTATTCTTGAAGATCCGCCCATGTCAAGAGCCTTTTGGAGTCAGCCTCCGCGGGATCTTTGGCCCGGTACTCCGAGTCGGACCAGTCCATAGGTTCGGAAGACGAGGATACCTCCGCCTTCTCCTCCTCTTTAATATAAGCTAAGACGTCTTGGCAAACTTCAAAGGTTACCTCCCCTCCATCTCCACGAGGAACAGAGAAGCGAGAACGGCGGTAAGGCCTTAAACCTTCAAGGTTTGCCCACTCCTTTTGGAGCTCATCAGTAATTTCCAATAATTCGAGGTCAGGGCTCGAAGGGCATGACAAAACCTAAAAAAGAACAGAACACCCAAGACAAGTTTCTTGTTTATAGCTTTTCCATTAATAAAAAGGGCTTTACAAGACTTCGCATACATAATAACCCTAAAAAGCTAGACCTGCGGGTCGGCTGGCGGAGCAGGAACGACAGGAGCTGGCGAAGCAGGAAGTGGTGGCCTTGTTTGCGCCTGCTTCTGCCGGCGAGCTTCGTCAATCCAAGCGTTGGCCGCAGCCTTGTGGTCCGTCTTCCAAATTGATCGGAAGGCTTCCCAGGCCAAGGCTACATCCGAGGATGGGTGCAGCAAGTCGTCGGAGGCAAAGCTTCCAGGGCTCGAACCTCCGACTGAGCCGAGGGGGATCTAGAGGGACTCGAGGTGGCTGAGAACCCCGATGCCAGCACACTGCCCGGAGATTTCTCCGTACCGAACGCCGGAGTTCATCATCAACGATGAAGCCACCTGGATCCTTTTCAGCTTCCGATCGAGGGGTTCGTGGACCGCAGCAGAAGACGAGGGGCACATAGTACCGAAGTACTCCAAGGTACCCTGAAGGGCTTCCAAGGTATGGTCTGCCATACTAGCGTTCCTCCTCTCTGCCGCTTCTAGCCCTGCAGCAGTTGCAGATACCTCGGCCACCTGGAGTATTAAGGAGCTTTTTGGGCCATGGCTTGGCTAAGACCTCCTTGGAGCTTCACCAATTGCGCGCTCGAAGCAGCCGCTTCTCGACGGAGCCTTTCGACCTCCGCCCGAAGAACAATGCGCTCAGCTTCGACCTCTTTGGCTGAGGAGCGGAGCGCGTCGTTGTCTTGTCTCGCCGTCTGAAGAGCTTCGTCGGCCGCTGCCCTGGCCCTCCGTTCCACCAGGACTTCCTCCTCCAACCTGATGGATCTCTCGTTGGAATTGTTAAGAGTGGTCTGGAGGGTAGTAACCTTCCTTTTGAGGCGGTTGATCTCAACCTCACTAGAAGTTGCTGCCGCTCTAGCAAGAACAAATTGCTACAAAAGAACAAGTAAGTACCAAAGTACTGATGTTCGCTAATTCGAAGTAGCTATGGTGTTTTTTCATACCTGAAGGGCAGCCCTTTCGAGGGCTGTGTTGAGCGTCGGAGCCGCTGTCTCGCTCAAAACGGAGACCAAGTCCGAGTTGGCGATATCCTGGCTCTTCTCTGCCAGGGGCTCCATGAGCCTCCGGAGGTCTTCCCGCTGCCCCAAGAACGGAGCCAGCAGAGGCAGCCAAGACAGGGCTTGGTGGTCGTCAGCCGCGGCCTCATCCTCCGAATTGCCGACGGAGGTTTTAGCGAGGCCAGGAAGAAGGGCGAGGCTGGATAAGCTCTTGCCCCTCCCCGGCATGAAGACAGACGTGGCGGGCGAAGCCGGAGTACCTCGGTCGCCGATGGCTACCCCTCCGGCGAGAGGCACGACAACAGAGGCAACCTCAACTGCCGAAGCCGACACCGCAGGGTCAACCTCCATCGCCAAATTCGCTCCAACGGGTACATTCTCCGCTGCCAAGCAGGGAGCATCTGAAGAAGCAGGGGGGTCCGCCCGGGCCACGACCCCCGAAGGCGAAGGGGCTTCGGGCGCTCCCTGGGCATCGACACCCGTAGAGGTACCTGCTTGGTCAACAAAATTAATAAGCATATTAGCAGGGAAAAAGTTGCAGGTACTAGCCAGGGCAGGAGCTTCGAGGAGTACCTTCGGGGGCCTCGTGAGGCAGGATCTCCGGATCCTCCAGGACTTCGTACTCCTGAAGGATGTCAGCGAAGTCATCTCCGGAAGCACTCTCCTCCGCATTTCCCAACGGAACCACGACTTCTGCCATAACCACCCCCGGTGTGGGTGAGTTGGGAGTCTCGGAGTTTGATTCCTCGTGTACAACAACGGGCGTAGGAAGAACCGGCGGGACATCTGCTTCCTCCCCAACAGAAGCTCCAGGGGGGACCTCCCCTAGGTCTTCGTCATCAGCCAGGAGCTCCGGTCGGGTTGAAATCGGGAAGAAGAGGGGGCTCCGCGCCGAGAGCTTCCCACACTCTATTGGAACGCTCCCAGCTTCCCACTAGCTCTAGCCTCCGTTGCTTTTTAGCCGCCGAAGGGGCTCCGAGAACTCGTTCGGCGGCCCGGGTTATGTCCTTCGGAGCCAACACCAAAGGAGCCGTTGAGAGAGAAAGGTACGGTGTCATAAGTATAATTATTTCCTTCGTCTAATACAACATTGTAGGGAGTGAAGCCTTACCTAGGGTTCGAGGACCTCCCTCCGAAGATTCTTGAAACACGATCGGCCAGTTAGCTCCGAGGGGAGGGATCCGAAGGGCGATAAACTCTTCGGCTAGATCCCGCATACTCATGCGGTGAGCCACCGAAGTGAGCAGCCCTAGCCTCGTCGAGAGCAGGCTAGGGTTCGGAGAGATCTCCGCCTCCTTCCGGAACCAAATCTCCTGGAGAGGACCTGCGAGGGGGGAGACCTCTCCGACTTCGGCGTAAAACCACCGAAGTATCCAATTGGTGTACCATCTGTCATTAATGGCCTTTGCAGGAAAGCGAAGGGCGTGCTCCCTCCGCAGATGGAAATTGACGCTGCCGAAAACTATGGTCACCTTAGAATCCCTGGGCCCGTCCTGTGGCTTCGGCTGGCATATGGCCTCGTGGGTCGCAGCGAAGACTTCGAAGCGCCCCTCGCATCCTTCCGCCCGGAGCGCCCATTCGAAGACGGCTAGGCGTGCGATGGCATTGGGAGACAGCTGAGGTAAGGTTATGTGGAACAGGTCTAGTACCTCTGCCAAGAAGTCCACGGCTGGAAGCCCCAAGCCTGCTTCGAAGAATGCTTCGAAGACCACCACCTCCCCGCTTCGCGGCCTTGGAGTTAATTCTGGCCCGGGGACTCGAGTCCTCAATCCAGTGCCCAGCTTCCCACTCACGGCCTCTTCAATGGATTTGGCGGTGCTCACGGATTGGCCGATGAGAAAGCTTTGGGTGATCTTCTTCTTGGAGGGTGGACGGAGCTCCCGAGGATTCTTGGGCCAAGCGCCGCCCGAAGTCCCCACCATTGCCGCAGCCGCCGAGGCAGCCCACGCCTGCCTCTGCGCTAGGGTGCTGGCTGCTGTCGGAGTGGTGTGGCTAGTTCTCACCATTTTGCTCGGATGCTCAAGAAGTTGAAGAATTGGAGAAAGTGGATCACGAAATACTGGATGCGGTAAAAAGCCTCGGTTAATCCTTGTCTTTCCCTTTTATAACCGCTCGTCTAGCGCTACTCTTCGATCGCTTTCGCACTGCAGGTTCGGATTCTATCACTGACAAGTGGGTCCAGCAACTGGAACGGTGAGCAACCGCCGTAAAAATCAACCGTTACCTTTTACAGAGTATAACGGTTATTTGAGCCGTAACGGCTATAATCAAACGACTCTTCACGACGTTTGCGCTCCGAAACCGTTCTCTTCCCAGTGCGTGTTCCCATTGCATAGGAGCCCGAAGGGAGAGGTTCGAACGCTTTGGGTTCGAAGTCCTCTGTTTAGTTGTAACATGTCCAAATTCCCTTTAAGTCTCAAAAAATAGAAATGTTCCTTCCGTATACTGCCTTCTTTCTAAACAGGTTAACTGCAGAGAGGCGTATTCGAGGGGCTACCGTTGGGGGAAATTACTCCATTTCCAGGACTTAAAGATTAATACTCCAGGAGTTGAGAAGAGCTCCGAAGCTAGGGAGCAGTCGTTCGGAGGTAGAGGCGCCAAGCCAAAGGGTGCAGCGATGTGAAGCCCCGATGACCCCTCCAAACGGAAGGCAAAGGCCCTAAAGTCTGAGGACAAGAGTGATAAGACGTTTGGCTTATCTATCTACCTTATAATGTTTGGCCCTCCATAACCCCGTTCCTAGCACCGAATAGTTCTCACTATGTCGGTTGTAAGTTAAGGGTAATTAGGTCTTTTCTTTACGCATTTTTACCTATAAATACCCCCCTCTTTACCCTGTAAAAGGGATCCCGGGACAAATTATTCAATACACCTGCTCGGACTACTCGAACTATTATCCGACTCGGAGGTTCGAGGCATCCCTAAAGCACAAACTCTTGGTTTGTTCATTCTTGATCTCAAAGAACCTGTTGGTGCAACTTTTGTGCCAACAATATTGTTTATGCGAAGACCAAGAAACAAGCGAAGAACCGAGAAACTGGCAAGTACCAGAATTCGACTTGTGATCCAACTGACACCCACCAAAATCAGCATCGAAAAAGCCAGATAACTCAAGAGATGATGATGATGAATAGTAAAGACCGAGATCAGGCACATAGGTAAGGTACCTGAAAATGTGCTTGACAGCCTACCGATGAGATGCGTGTGGTGAAGATTGGATGCGCGCGTACAATCCCACGGTGAACTGAATGTCCGGTCTCATCGCCATCAGGTACAACAGTGATCCAATCGTCCCTCGATACTGTCTCTCGTTGACCTTGACGCCATTCTCAGCCTTGTCCAGACCCCCAGATGTACCCATGGGGGTCATTTGAGGCTTCAGCTCTCCACCGAAGTCGAACTTCTTCAGCATGTCCCGCGTGTACTTGCTCTAGTGGATGAAGATGACATCCTTGGACTGCTTGATCTGGAGCCCTAAGAAGTACTTGAGCTCACCCATGAGGCTCATCTCGAACTCGCTGTGCATCTGCTCAGAAAACTTGGACACAAGCTCATTAGTATAACCACCAAAAATAATGTCATCCACCCAAATCTGAGAATCAGGAAATCAGTGCCAACTCTTAGAAAGAAAAGAATTTTGTCCACAGAACCCATCACAAAGTCGTTCCCCAAAAAAAGTTGCTTTAAATGATCATACCAAGCCATGGGTCTTGCTTCAGACCATATAAAGCTTTCTGCAACTTGAAAACATGTCGAGGAAACTTAGGGTTTTCAAAATGGGGGCTACCTAACATAGACCTCCTCTTCTATGTACCCGTTCATAAAATCACTCTTGACATCCATTTGAAAATGCTTAAAACATTTCGAAGCAGCAAATGCCAAAAGTATGCGAATGGACTCAATATGGCAACAGGGGCGAAAGTCTCCTCTAAATCAATACCTTATTTCTGGCAAAAACCCTGGGCAACTAATCGAGCTTTGTTGCGCACCACAACCCCATCTTCACCTTGCTTGTTCTTAAACACCCATTTGGTGCCTATGGGGTTGCATACTGGTGGCAGCTCAACTAGTGTCCAAACCCGATTGCAAACAAAATTTTCAAGCTCTTCTTGCATGGCATTTATCCAATTTGCATAAGATAAAGCGTGAGCAACCTCTCTAGGCTCAAAGGTGGAAACAAAATTAGACTCGGCAAAAACAGCGAGTGAACCAGCCTGAGAACGCAAAGATCTCATAGTGAGATCACCGATGAAAAGCTCTGAGGGGTGATCACGCTGAACTACTCGGGATCCTTGGTGATCAGATGTCACCTCACCGGAGTCAACAGCTGGCACCTCTGGACTCGACTAAGGAGGCTCGATCGAATTAGAAGTAGTGATCAGAGGTCCTCCCTCATCCTCAGTCGAAGTCTCAGAAGGTGTGGGATCTACAGGCTGTGTAGAAGGCCCACCCTCATCAACAACGGGATTCTCATCATCTTCCTCAAAGATGTACTCTCCAAGCTCATCATCACCAGAAAGCTCAAAAGAAGGAGTAAGAGAAGGCATGGACTCATCAAAAGAAACCTCACACGTCTCGACAAGCTACTGGGAATCGAGGTTCCAAACACGGAAGCCTCGAGAATGCAAAGCATAACAAAGAAAGACTATATCCTAGCAATGAGACTCAAACTTGTCAAAATGCCCTCCCTTCTTGAGCAGAAAGCATTTGCAGCCAAACGCTCGCAAATGGCTCACCTTGGGCTGTCTGCCAAACTGCAACTCATATGAAGTCTTACCTAATTAAGCTCTAAGAAAAATGCGGTTGGCTAGATAGCAAGTCGTGTTCATAGCTTCAGCCCAAAAGCGCCTAGGAGTCCTATGCTCATCGAGCATCGTCCTGGCCATCTCTACCAGTGTGCGGTTCTTTCGTTCCACAACGACGTTCTGTGGGGGTGTATAAGGGGCAGAAAACTGGTTCTCAAGACCCTGATCACTACAGAAGCTGATGAACTGAGAATTCTTGAACTCAGAACCGTTGTCAGAGCGAATTGCTCGCATCCGACCATTTTTCTCATTCTTCAGCTTCAGGATTAGGTCATGAACAAACTAAAAAGCCTCATCATTAGACTCCAAAAAGAAAACCCACAAGAATCTAGAAAAGTCATCAACAATCACAAGCGTATACCACTTCCCACAGACTGAACGTACCTGAGCTAGACCAATAGTATCCATATGTAATAGCTCTCCCGGGTACGAAGTCATCACCTGAGTCACAGGTGTGTGAGAAGCGTAAACCATCTTCCCATGATGACAGGGACGGCAAACTAGATCCTTCTCCATCTTAAGCTTGGGAAATCCTCGGATGGGGTCCGTAGAGCTTAATCTGACTAGCAAATCAAAGCCCAAATGACCTAACCTCCTATGCTACCTCTAGAGCTCAGAGGAGGATCCAACAATCAAACAACGAGAAGGGCCAAAAGAACTAGAGAAATCAATGTGAAAAACCTTACCAAAAGGTAAGATATGGCAAACCAAAGATCCTTTAGAATCAACAACAGAAGACATGCCCTTCTTAAAATGAACCTCTAAACCCTCCTCAAGAAGTTGCGAAACAGAAACAAAATTAACGCCCAAATTTCCAGCCAAAGCAACATTCTTCAAGGAGAAATGTTCAGAAATCTGAATTAAGCCAAAACTGTGTACCTTCCCTTGACCATTGTTCCCGAAGGTTATGTATTCCTTGGAGCTCGGGAAAGTGAGGCTAGAGAACCATCTGCGATGTCATGTCATGTGGCGAGAGCATCCTGAATCCATGATCCATATGTCCTTCAGACCTCGATCCTGCAAAATCAATGGTCATAAGGGGGATCAAACGGTCCGACGCCAGGTTTAGCAAAAGTGCTAAACCAGTGTCGAGCCATCTACTCAAAAGAAGGAAATCAGTAAGACGTGTAAGTGTTTTGACCAAAATGCGGCTCAAAGCATGGTCCTCTATACTTCCTAGAGTCATGGCAATGAGGTCCAAAGTCGTATCTAGAATGACCTGGAGCTCTGCCGGAACAAAAACCACCCTCCGGAGCACGGGCACGAAAGTCGTCTCCTATACCAAGACCTACATGCCACGCCTTAGCCTCTAGCCTCTCTCTATCTACCACCCTACTGGTAGAACTGCTCCTACCCACCTAAAGCTCTCTTTGCTCTCTCAACCCGCTTCCTCTTGAAGCAGAACTTGCAAGATGCCCATCTCTCTGACATAACTCACAATGATAGGTCGGCTTCTTGGGATGTCATTGAGGCTTGGGTTAATTGGGCTTGGTGGTGTTGGGTGTTGGCTCTTTGGTGTGAGAGGGTCTAGGTAGAAAGTCAAGAGAAGTGTGGAGGTTCTTGGGATTCAGGATCCAAATAGGTTTCTTGGGTGGAGCTTTAGGTTGTTCTTGGAACACTCCATCCTTAGGCTAACAGGCCTGAAAAGACTCAGTGGAGTGAGTCTTGGGATATCTCTGCTCTGGAGTCATCTTACTCCACTCCACTGCACAGCTCAAGGCACTCTCAAAGTCAACCTTGGTGTAGGTGTAACCTACTCCATACCCATCCTTCCTCTTGAACTACTAGATCATCATGCCGAGCTGTGGCTCTCTGGCACTCACCCAACTCGGGATTTGACGGAGGTAAGAGTTCTTGTTCTGAGCATCAGCTAGCTCCTCTCTCAAGGAACCTAGCAACTCCACTTGAGACAAGCAGATCTCACACTCTCCATCAACTTGAATAGACTTTTAAGCTTTCATCTTGATGAGTTCCAACCTCAGAGACAAGCAGTTCTCACAGACAGTGGGTGGAACTGACAGAGCCTCAAGCTCAAGTTTAATCTTCTCTAACTCAGCACAAACTCTCTCTAGATCGCCCGACTGCTCATCACTCTTCACTCTCAGGTCAGCTATGTCATATAAGTGGGATGGGCAGTCTCTACAAGGCACGATGAATGAGCATCTTTTAGCTCCAACTGAGTACTTTCAAGATCAGTGGCCAAAGTGTCTCTCTAATCTACCCTCTTAGTGTACCTGGACTTCAGAGTTGTTAGGTCACACAATAGTACCTCATAGTTAGGGCACTCACAGCTCTCACCCAAACAAGGGAAATAAGATAGACTCTTAATCTTGTTATTGGCCATAGCAAGCTCACTCTCAAGCTCATCTATCCTCTTCTTAGCCCCTCTAAGCAGTTTCTCCTAATATTTCAAATCCTAATGATTCACTTCAAGTAATTCAACGACTTCTCATTCATATGAAGATACCTTCTCGTCGTCGTCGTCGTTGGAGTTGTCAGAGGAGCCCTTATCTTCTTTATCCCCAAGAGCCATTTAGTAGACGCTCTTGCGGGATCTTCAGCTATGGTGCGAGTGAGTCTTCGGCTTATCCCCGAAGGCCATGAAGCAGAGGCCCACTAGATCATCCTTGTCCTTCCTCTTCTTGATCACGATCTCCTCATCGTTTGAACTTGATGAAGAGGAAGAAGAGGATGATCTCTTGGAGTAGCTTCTCTCCATCTCATCAAAGAAGGTCTTGTCTCGCTTCTTGTTCTCGCGTCGGTAATCCTTCAAGGCCTTTCAAAAGAACTTCATTTTGGGCTTGCCCTTGGTGAAGGTGGAGATGTCGTGCATGTTGGAATCATAGGAGCCACCATCGGTTCCCTTCTTATGTGTGTTCTGCTTGGGGCAGTCGGCGATGAAATGACTTGGATCACCAGAATCAAAACAACCATGTTTTGTGTCATGTCGTTTGAACATCCTCTTGTCATAGACACGACGAATCCGGCTATTGAAAAGACATAGTTTATCATCTCCTAGCAAATTAAATTGGTCATCAGTGATAGACATCAAAGAGGACAAAGCACAACTCAAAGAAGCAGGATCAGCAGAAGGTGTCGCAAGGGCTAGGGTTTGTGATCCAGAACTAGTGAGATTTGATCTCAACTGGATGTCAACCTCTGAGGCCTTGAGCTTGCTGAAAAGCATGTTCATGATCTGAGACCAGCTGATCATGATCGGCCTTGCTGGCCTGAAGCTTGTTAATGATTGACTGAAAGTGACCAAACAAAGCCTCGATAGTCTCTCCCAGCTTCTATGAGAAATTTTCATACTCACGCCGGTAGGTCTGATAGAGCCTAGCCTTCACGTGAGCTATCCCCTCATGGTGTACCTAGAGGGTAGCCCGGATCTCTCGAGTAGTATTGAGATGGCTAACACGCTCAAACTCGTTGGGGCCTAAACCAGAAAATAAAATGTTCACTACCTTGTTGTTCAGGTCATGTAGAGTGACTATCTCAGGGGTAGTACGCTCAACACCCTGAAACACAGTGAATGTGGCATGAACACACATATCCCATATCCTTGAGATCTATCTCAATAGATAGGATCACATGCGAGTCTTCCAATAGTTATAGCCAAAGACCTCAAGAGACGGGACGGGACCTTTCCAGAAGAAGTCATGATCGCTACTTTGAGTTAGAACCGGTTAAGGTATAGAAAAACCCTAACCTCGCTCTGATACAACTTGTAGGACCGAGAGTAGCAACCAGAGGGGGTGAATGTGCGCCTAAAAATTATTTCGAATCAATGGCCTTCTCCCAATACCCAACGCACCTCAACAGACAATCAGCAGAACCAAAACAAATCACAAGCACTAAAATAATATAGCCTAATAAAATGGCCGGTGTCCAAATTAAAAGACACCACCACAGTGTTTAAAGGAAAATCAACCAACATTCACGGAATAAACATGCAAATCATCAAGTGTCGAGAAAACGTACACAGTTCAAAGCTATTCTGATAGATATGAAATAAGCACAGTATTTAACGCATTTAATTTTGACCAAATAAATGTAGTAAATAAAAATTGCTTGCAGTTAATTAATCTATTCTAGAATATTCAGAGATAAACAACAATGCACGAGAATCGAGGAAGAAAGAGTTTACTATTCTATTGTTGTCTCCTATTCTCATGTGCATTCAGCCAAACACCTGGCGTGCACTGATTGCTCCAGGGCACTGAAACAGATCCTTCTAGAAGCCATGCGCGACGAAGCATTGCCTTCCTGTACCCAGAGTTGCCTCCATCCGAAGCTCCTTGCGCCTTCCCTATGCACGAGCGAACCGGTCTAAAGGCCCTTCACTCTGAACGCACCGCCAGGTTCATGCGCGTTGCTCCCTCGCTGTGCAGGAGGCGCAACCGAAAGTCATCGTAGCGCAGGACGCTGTACGCGTGAGAGGCTAGATGCGAGATGCGGCGCTAGTCGCTTGCTCCGGAACCGAAATAGCGAATGACAGTGGAGAAAACTCACTGGGCAGCGAAGAATCCTAGGAAAAAGGAAAAACAGTGGAATAACAAGAGCAAATTCTGGAATTTTGGTAAAGTGAACTCATTGAAAGTGGATGAGTTTGTGAAACCCTAGGGTATACATGGCCTATTATAGGCAATTTAAAAACTAGAAATGACGCAAATACCCCTAGGGTACAGACTGTGAAATACAGACGTGAGCCCAAAGGGCAAAATAGTAAAATCCTAATTAAAGGTAGATTGTCCTGATGCGGAGCTTCCGTAGTAGTTATGGATTCGCTTCAGGACTGTCGGATCTCCGATGAGCGGTCTGGATAGGTGCGTCGGTTTTACGTCAAAACCGATAAAGCATCTACTGTCTTCACATCAGGTACCTGGATTAGGCTGGCCCGACTCCGCGGCCCATCTGCCCGGCAGTCGCTCGCCATCCGTGTACCTGAGTAACACGCAGCCTAAGACACGACAGATCTCATCCCCTCTTCGTCTCTCTCTTTGACTTTTGTTGACAATTACTCATCACTTCTAGAGCCATGAGGCCCATGATCTTCAACATGGCTCCTCAAATCTCTCCCAAGTAGAGGCTAGGGTTTTCATTCTACTTATAAGACTAGAGCAATCTTAATTGTTGATCAAGAGATGAACCAATGGCTTCATAAAAGTTAGACTTCTGGACAAAAGTGGGCCGAGAAATGAGACTTCATGTGGAGAGATTTAGCCCAACAAACTCCCTCTCCTGACATCATGGAAGACCTCACTGCCTTTCAACAATCATACCAACAAGCTGCATTTGTCATCACTTTAGTCAACATATCAACTCCATTGTCATCGGTGTAGAATTTCTCAAATTGCATTTGCTTAAACTCAACACATCATGAATCCAATGATAACACACATTAATGTTCTTTGACCTATAGTGGAAACTTGTGTTATTACTCAAGTGGATATTACTTTGGTTGTTGCAAAGTATACAATACTTCTCTTGATCAAACCCACATTCACTAACTAACTTCTTCAGCCATAAAACATCTTTACTTGCCTCAGTTGCTGCAATGGATTCTGCTTCAGTTGTAGACAATGTAACACAATTTTATAGCTTTCTTTGCCATGACATTGCTCCCCCTAAAAAGGTAATCAAATACTCTGAAGTAGACTTCCTACTATCAACATCCCCGGCCATGTGTGCATCTGTGTAAGCAACTAATATAGGCTCACTTCCACCAAAACAAAGTTTCATATCAGTGCCGCCCTCGGAGGAATCTTAGAATCTACTTCACAACTTTCTAATGTGGTTTTGCTGGATTTGACATGAATTTGTTCATAGTACTACCCGCATTATTAGCAATGTCAGGCCTTGTGCAGACCATAGCATACATTAAACTTACTACTGTAGAGGCATATGTGATATTTTCCATTTATCTCTTCATCTCATCAGTAGAAGGGTATTGCTTAGTATTTAGATTCAAATGAGTTATAAGTGAACAACTCATACTCTTTGCATTATCCATTTTGAACTTGTGAAGTACCTTCTCAATATACGTCTTTTGAGACAAGTATAGCTTGTTAGATTTTCTGTCCCTACCAACTCTCATCCCGAGAATCTGCTTTGCTAGCCTCAAATCCTTCATTACAAAGGACTTTCTCAACTATTTATTTAGCTTAGCAATCCTAGACATATTCTTGCCAACAATCAACATATCATCAACATAGAGCAATAAGATGATAAAATCATCACCTAAGAACCTCTTCATGAATACACAATGGTCTGAGCAACTTCTCTTGTAGCCTTGCTCCCTCATAAATGATTCAAACTTCAGATACCATTGTCTTGGTGCTTATTTTAGGCCA
Organism: Zizania palustris; assembly: GCA_019279435.1. NCBI lineage: Eukaryota > Viridiplantae > Streptophyta > Magnoliopsida > Poales > Poaceae > Zizania > Zizania palustris. The sequence goes on along the minus strand of JAAALK010000086.1, from coordinate 5,656,663 downwards.
TAAAGACTCTTCTTCAATTTGCACGCATAGTCTTCTTTGCCTTTAACAAGAAACCCCTCAGGGTACTCCATGTATATATCTTCCTCTAAATCACCATGGAGGAAGGTTGTCTTCACATCCATTTGCTCAATATCCAAGTTGAGACTTGCTGCCAAGCTAAGGATCACTTTGATATATGTCATCTTCACCACAGCTGAAAAGATCTTATCAAAATCAATAACTTTATTTTGTTTTGACTGAATCCTTTCACTACCAACATGGCCTTGTATATTAGATGTGGCATGTGCTCTTCTTACTTGATTCTATAGACCCACTTGTTCTTCAAAACTTTCAAAACTTTCTTGCCCTTAGGCAACTTCACCAACTCATATGTATAATTCTTATATAAGGAATCTATTTCCTATTGCATAGCTTTCTTCCACTATTTCTTGTGCTTATCCTCCATTGCATCTTCAAAGCATTCAGGTTCTGAACCATCAGACATTAGCACCACAAACTCATACGAGGGATACCTGGTGGAGGGAACTTGATTCCATTGGATCTTCTTTGTGGAACTACTGGTGAATCTTCTGGTTCTAGTGACTGCGGATCTAGATCATTATTTTCAACATCAACTTCTTGTTCTTGGGAAATATTATCATCACTTGTGCCATATAAATCACCATGTGCATCATCTACAGCATCATCTGCAACTTGTTGCGAGCTTCAACTGTAGGACATGTGTTAGAACTGTATGATATATTGTCTTGTGATCATGTATTAGAACTAATTACGATATAATATATATTGATTTTTATTGTAAAACATATGTTACAATAATTATTATATATATTAAGTATAATAAATTATTATCAATATTGATGAATTGGCCCTACATGTTCTATTCCTGGCTCCAGACCCAGTCTCTAACCACGGGCAATCGGGGATTTGGGGAATATGCCATGAGACTCACTGCATTGGATCTGTACACGTGATTTCTAATCCGTCTTTCGATTCATAGCTAGACTAGTACCAGACAATGCATTGCTGATACACACTACTAAGTGAGTTGATTATGTCAAACACAACATGTCACTGAGCTAATTCTTACATTCTCACTCACAGTCACAGGTACATGAAAAATCATAAAACTTCATCTTAAACTTTACATGTAACCATTGACTGTTTTTTACGTTTTTCAATTTAACCATGTATGTATAATATATTGCCCTGTATAAAGAGATATATATATATATATATATATATATATCATTTTTATTTCATTGATTTAGACTGAAACTTGATCTTAATCTGTTTTATTTTTATCCTAGATTCACCTCATAATGTGTGGGCTTATGTTATATATAGCTACAAATGTAACCAGTTTAGGACTAAGCAGTAGGGATGGATTCGGATGGATACAGATGTAAACGAATCCGGATAATACTATTTACCACATTTTATTTCGAATACGAATACGGATTCGGATGTTTTCGGATATAAATACAAAACAGATAATTCGAATATGAATACATATTTGGATGTCTACTAAGTTTACCTTGAAATGAATATATATTCGAAAGTTCATCGATTCACAAATTATTTTAAATTCCAAGGTACCGAGTATAACAAATTAGCAATTAGTAGAAGAATTCTTGACTATAAATGTTCATTATTTCAGATACTTATATTTCAAATTTTACATATTTCAATTTAAATTCTATAAAAACACTTAATGAATTAAAAATAGTAAAATTACCTAGGAAAATACAAAATTTTTATCATATAATCTGTGTATTATATCATAAGACCATGAAAAATCTCATATTTTTTGGACTTTATTTGGTTTTTTAAGAATTAAAAAATCATTAAGCTCCACATTGTCGATCTAGTGTCGCAACCTATATTTTTTAAAAAAATTATTTAAATTTAGTGTATAGGAACTAAATGGATTAAAAAATATTAATATGATTTTTTTATAAATTTTGGTATAATATTTCAAGCACTTGCAGTTCAAATTCACATATTTCAATTTAAATCCTAGAAACACAAATAATGGATTAAAAATAGCAAACATAACCAGAAAACAATAAATTTTTACATTAAATGAGAAATTTTTATTTGTTATTATAAAAAAATTCAAGTTTAAACAAAGATTTAACAATAGATTAGCTTTCAAGACTAACACATTTATTCTCTAAATCCTAAATCCTTCTTTGAGAATCTTCGATTTCTTAACATTCTACATTACAAATTTCTTAAAATATTTTAAATTTTTTATCATAGTATCTACATACCATATCATAAAACCATAAAAGGTATCATGTTTTTTAGGCTTCATTTGGTTTTTTAAGAATTAAAAAGCCCTTAAGCTCTAAATTATTGATCGAGTATAGTAACATATATTTTTCACAATTTCTTTAAATTTAGTTTATAAGAACTAAAAAAGGACACAAAAACATTAATATTTTTTCTATTAATTGTTGTGCATTATTTTAGGCACTTGCAGTTCAAAATTTGCATATTTAAATTTAAATCCTAGAAACACAATTAACAAGTTAAAAATAGTAAATGGATCTAAAAAAATACAAACTTTTACTACTCAAAAACTAATTCCTTTCAAGAGAAACTAGAGTTTATTAACATCTTATGTGACAACTTTCTTGAAACATTTTCAATTTTTTATCATAGAATCTATGTATAATATCATAACATCATGACAATGACAAGTATCATACTTTTCAGACTTTATTTGATTTTTTTAGAATTAAAAAACGTATAAGCTCCATATTACCAATTGAGTGTCATACCATAGATTTTTTAAAATTTCTTTAAATTTAGTTGACAAGAACTAAAAATAGACACAAAATTGTGAATATGATTTTTCTATAAATTTTAGTGTATTATTTCAGGTACTTGCAGTTCAAATGTCATATATTTCAATTTAAATCCTAGAAAAACAATTAATGGGTTAAAATAGAAAATGGATATAGAAAAATAAAAAACTTTTATATGGAATGATATATGTTGTATTTTGATTATAAATAAAGTTTCAAGTTCAAACAAATATTTAACCATCAATTTACTTTCAACCATAACCTATTCCTTGTTAAAACTCTAATTCCACTCAAGAGAATATCAAGTTTCTTAACATCCTATACGACAAACTTTCTTAAAACATTTTTAAAATTTTATCATAGTATCTATATATAATATTATAACACCATGACAAGTATCGTATTTTTTAGACTTTATTTGATTGTTTTAGAATTAAAAACTCTTAAGCTCCATATTACCAATGGAGTATCATAACATAGTTTTTTTAAAATTTTTTAAATTTATTGGATAATAACTAAAAATGGACAGAAAATTATGAATATTATTTTTCTATAAATTTTAGTGTGTTATTTTAGATACTTGCGGTTCAAATTTCACATATTTCAATTTAAATCCTAGAAACACGATTAATGAGTTAAAAATAGCAAATGGATCTAGAAAAATACAAAAAATTTATATGGAATGAGATATGTTGTATTTTTATTATAAAAAAGTTTCAAGTTCAAACAAATATTTAACAATCAATTTACTTTCATCCTTAACATATTCCTTTTCAAAACTCTAATTCCTCTCAAGAGAATCTTGAGTTTCTTAACATTCTATATGAAAACTTTCTTGAAACATTTTAAAACTTTTATCATAGTATCTAAGTGTAATATTATAACACCAAGATTAGTCTCATATTTTTCAAACTTTATTTGATTTTTTTAGAATTAAAAAACCCTTAAGCTCCACATTACCGATGGAGTGTCGTAACATAATTTTTTTTAAAATTTCTTTAAATTTAGTGGATAAGAACTAAAAATGGACACAAGATTATGAATATGATTTTTCTATAAATTTTAATGCATTATTTCAATTACTTGTAGTTCAAATTTCACATATTTCAATTTAAATCATAGAAAAACAATTAATGAGTTAAAAATAGCAAATTGATCTAGACAAATACAAAAATTTACATAATATAATTTATGTTATATATTGATTGTAGAAAAAATTTTAAACTCAAACAAAGTTGATGAGAAACCAAGGGTTGGTTTCGGAGTCTGTGATGAGTGATTGAGAGATTTTATCCTCTGATTCGAAGGGGTCCCTTCGAAAGGGTTCGGTGCAAACAGAAGTTTGTTTTGGGTTCAGCGCAAGGAAAGAGAAGGTCGGAGCGCGCCGCGACTCAACAGTATGCAGGTTAGTTTTCATTAATCTCCTATTTTTTAGTTATTTAATTAAATCAATGGTTATCTAGTTTTCATTAGCAGGCAGATAATTATTTCGTAGTTAGATTTATCTGTTAAAATTTTATTAGTGTTAGCATAATTTTTGTTTAAGTTTTATTCAGCTCGTATAAACAAAATAAAATATTATTAGACATAGTATTATTTTTATTCTAGATTTACATGCAATATTTTAGGTTTAATTCTGAATTAATTTCTGGATGATCCATATTTTATTCAGTTAATTAGTATTTTATTGTTAGACTGCAATCTGAATATTTTATTAAGAGATTTATGTATTTTGATTACGTCGTTAAATATTTCTAGTACCCATTTTTATTTACTGCAGTTATTTTATATAGTTTAGTTTATTTTATTCTTGAATATCATTTGAATTAGGATACCAGTTATTTTCAAGCGAGACAACTTTAATTCCTGAAATTTGCTTTGCAAATATTATGTCTGTTTAAGTTCATTTGGGTGTTGGGACTAAGATATAGTTTAGTAAGAATTTTTAGGCGCCCATTCAACCCCCCTCTGGTCGCTACTTTCGGTCCTACAAAGGGGGAGAAATTTTTGAGTTCTCTGTAGCAAGGGGTAAAATAACTCAGGGGAAGTTTTTATCTTGCAAAAGGAAGATTTGCCGAAGTGGCTTTTACTCTTTTGAAAAGGGGGAGAAAAATTCTTTGATTTGGCTCGTTTCTGAGTTTTTATGGTCACTTGTGTGCTGAAATTTTTTCAAATTTCCTTGAACTTTAATTTGGTTGTCAATGCACTCATCAAGTGGGAGATTGAGAAATCAAGGGTTGGTTTTGGAGTCTGTGATGAGTGATTGACAGATTTTATCCTCTGATTTGAAGGGGTCCCTTCGAAAGGGTTCGGAGGTTGCTTCACCAAAGGGTTCGGTGGGTCTGTTTGTTGCAGCTGTTGCAGCAGAGTGTGCCTGTCGGAGGGGTCCGACAGTACACGATGACTGGGTCGTATCGAAGGTCTCGGTACTTTGGGTGGTACACCGGAGTGTGTGCCGAAGGTTGTTTACCCGGAGAGGTCTCCGGGGTACTGGACTGTCTGTCTATGGTGCGCGGGTGACTTCGAAGGCAACGGACGGTTCACAGCAGGTGAACCTAGGTCAAGCAGGAGGCTTGATGCCAGGCGAGCGGGGAGCTCGGTCATGAAGGCTGCGTGGAGTCAAGGTTGGACCTCGGGTCGAGGTGCGCCAGGAGAAGACAGTAAGTGCGGAGTGTGGCTCCGACTGAAGGTACCCCGAGACGAAGTCCTTGGAGGTGAGGCACTTCGAAGGGTACTCCGAATGGAGTGACTTCGGAGTATGGTGGACAAAGTCCTCAGCAATGAGGCAAGGCGTTCGAAGTGTGCTCCGGAGGGAGGCACTCGAAGGTATACCCGACGAAGGTCTCAGAAGTCGAGGTGCATCGAAGGCATGGTCCGTGTGAGGTTCGTCGAGGAGTGTGCTCGGGGAGAGACACTGCGATGAAGTGCTCATGGAATGCTTCATGCGGAGGCCTTGGACGAAGGAGGGACTTCGAAGGGTGCTACTCTGAAGGTGGGGCTTTGGAGTGAGGCTGACTTGAGGTACTTTGGCCATGCATGTCTTCGGTACACGGACTGACGGAGTTCGAGCTGGGAGAAGCTGCGAAGCCGTGGTGGTCCACTCCGGAGGTGTTAGTGCGAAGGCCCAAGGGCTTTGACGGCTTCGGCTCAAAACCGTCTCTGTATCGAAGGCTGACTTCGGTGAAGCGAAGGCCATCAGACTCAAGGCTTCTCACCAAAGCTACCGCACCCCTCGCGTGCGAAGGGGGGCTTCAGAAGGCTCCAAAACTGCAAAGGGTGATCGTGTCTTCTCTGCAAAAGCTGATGTTGTCCCCTCTACGAAGCTAACAAAAGAAGCCTCCAAATAAAGTAGACTACCAGCTGTACCCCCCTGTTCTAATGAGACAAAAACAGTGTAAACCCTAGGAGTAAAGTAGTCTATTCACTGGGCTGAATAGTGCCTATAAATAGTGGAAGCTAGCATGGTCACATCAACACTTTGAGCAGCCATTTTTGAGCTCTTGTGCTAGCCGTCACATTCTTTGTATTCAGTCTGTGAGTTCATTTTGTGTTCCCTATTCAAGCAATGAAACATTGATTTTGTTTTCATTTACTGCTTGAACTTGTATGCTTACTTCACACTGCATGCTTTGATTTCTCTATGTCTCACTTCTTCCTGTGTTGAGTTTATTGCACTAGAGTGTTTCTGGAGAAGTGTGTGAGAGGTCTGTTCGTGAGAAGTGTGTATTTTTCAATGTCTGTTCTCTCTGTGTAAACCTGAGGGTAGACCTCTCTGATTACTAGCGAAGCACTGTTCTTGGCTTAAATCGAAGCCCGTTTTCTTCCCTTGTCGAAGTCCTCAGCGAAGTCTGTTCAGTGTGCGTTTAGACCTTCGAAGTACGAAGCCTAACACTGTCATGCCCTGATTTAATAAATCAGGACTTTTATTGAAATTCCAAAGAAAGTCAATAAACCAAGACGTTCATCAAGCGACCACGTACAATAAGGGCAAACATCCACGGTTCGTAGACCGCATTATTACAAAAGTGAATGAAAGTGAAGAGAAACTAATAAAATCAAGGGTCCTAGATGAACGCCTTCTTCCAGTCTCGCCTTGACTGGGTCGCTACTCCAGACCTGCATCCTCCTCATAGTAGACAGGCTCTGATGGTGTAAGTCAACGGGGTGAGTACAGATGTACTCAGCAAGCCACCGAATGCAAATATAATGCAAGATAATAACAAGGGAGATAGTGGCTAATTTTGCGGAAGAAGAATAATTGTAAAGCATTAAATGTGATCAATTTATTAGTACTGAAATGTAAACATGTGTATGCATCATCATCTTCTAACTCGAGGGGTACAGTCAGCCCCACCTCGCTCAACAGTCCTTACATGGCATGAATAACTCAACCATGCAAACAGTTGTAAACTAACTGCGAGTAGTCACACAACCCGCCCTTGACCGTGGGCTCGGCTTTTCGAAAAGATTAAATTACTCTGATCAGAGATGTACCACTGTACACACAAGGCACGCACTCATCACCTACACCAAAGTGTAACGAGATGACCCATTTCACGGGAACTCGTGCCAAAACCTTCCATATAGTCCTCCCCGACTCAACAGCACCCTCTTATAGGTTTCATATGGTGTCCCGACGCGTCGGAGCCCCACCATACCCTCCCTTGAGCCTCGTCGGTACAAGTCGCCCGCAGGCTTGCCCCTTGCCCCCTCCACTATGGTGCATCGAGTCGGAGTATTCCATACTTCCAGTTAGGACATACCCATTCGACTTGTGGTTGGTACAGAAGTGCTTTGCAATAGATCCCGCAGACTGGTCCTTATAGTGCCCCGGGTGCGACAAACCAATGCCCGAGCTTGCACCCGGAACCCACCATACTTATAACATAGCCAACTCCAACAGAGTCCAGAGACGAGAATAACGGGGAAAAATTATAATTCAGAATCCAACTATCTACGACTCATTCTTTTTATCCTATAGCAGTTGGGCCGGTACATTGGGCACTATCTAATAATTTTATAGTAGAGTGTCAAGGAGTTAAGGCTCAATAAGCATGGCTTGGGTTTGCACACAAGGACGGGGATCTAATAAATATAAGTGTAAGGCTTGATATTGGACTAATGCAATATTAACCTATGAGTTATAGCGATAATTTATTAAAACATGGGCTCAATAATGATCAACTGTTTCCACAGGGGTGGTCGATGACTTGCCTTGATCAGCAAATGGGGATGGAGGAACCTCGGGGTAGAACTCCGGCTCCTCGACGAACTCGTAGTCTTCTCGATACGGAAAAATAAACATTACATTCAATAAACAGATAAAATCCACCAAATAATAAACATACATATTTGTGGGTTTTATTATGTGTAATAAGGTTTTAATATTCTGAAGTTTTTGGTGAAAAACAGTAAACCTAAGTTTTAAGGTTTTCCTAATTTATTTTTTGATTTAATAGTTTTAACCCTAAGGGGTTTTTATTCATTTATTTATTAAGAATATTTTGGGTAACAGTAACATACTGTTTTTATGGCATTAATGTGTAGAGAATAATATACTGAATTTAACAAAATTTGAATGGTGAAATTTGAACTTAAAATGAGCAAGTTATGAATTTTCAAAGTTTAAATCAATTTCTGGAATTTTATTTAAACAGAAAATGGGCTTTAGTCCACGGTGAGCCAGGCCCACGGTGGACAGGCGCACTGTGCGCGTGGACCGGACCGATCTGGATCGTCCGATCCAGATCAAGCGGCCAGGCGCGAGGCGGAATGGTTAAATGAAAAAGGACGGCTGTGATTAAAACCGAGCGAAAGGGTACGTGTGGACGCCTGAGATCGCTCGGGGGTTTTAAGTGGCGATCGACGGCCGAGAGGCCTCGATACCCCTTTGACCAGATCCGAGGCCCAGATACTAGCCCTCCGATCGCGATCGTGCGGTCGGGGCGCGATCCGGCACGGCACGATGTAAGGGGGCGTGTACCCCCTTCGTCTCCGGCGACAGCGACCTCGGGTGCGACGGCGATTGCAGCGGCGAGCGCCTAGGGACCTGGCTATTGGCAAAAATGGAACGAGGAGGGGAGGGTGGTCATGACCGTACCTTCGACGGCGAAGAAGGAGGTCCGGAGGTGACCGGCGGTGAGGGTAGACGGTGAGGGGCCTTCAGGAGCTTGACGGCGACGGTGGTTCGACGATCCTCACGGCCGTTGGAGGCGTGGCCGAGGACGGGCAGGCGACGACGGATCCGACGGTGGCGGTGTCTAGGGTGATGGGCGCCGGGATCGACGGCGAGGGCTTGCCGGAGGTGGAGCAGAGCCAAAGGCCGAAAGCTTCGTGGCGGGGCTCTGGAAAGCGATGGCTTGCGCTAAGGAGGTGTGGGCAGTGAGCGGTGGCCGGAGGGGTATAAATAGGAGGGTTGCCGGTGTCTAGATGGCAAGGAACCGAGGGGTTCCCGTGAGCTCCGGCAAGGGCTTCCAAGCTTCGGTCAAGCTTCCATAATCGCTAAAACGCGTGGCTTATAGATGGAAAGGGGGCGGTGGTGCTTGGGGAAGGTGATCCGGGGAAATCCGAGCAAAAGCGGCGGCCGGCGGTGAGGAAATTAGAAGGGGATCACCGGGAGAAGGAAGGGGGGATCCCCTTCCATGGAGAAGACGAACCTGATAGGTGGGCTCCACCTGTCAGTGGGCGGGCGGGAAAGAGAGCGCCGACAGGCGGGGCCGAGCGGTCAGAGGGAGAGGGTCGGGCTGGTGAGGCTGGCGGGTGGGACCGAGACGGGCGCGGCGGGAGAGAGAGGCGGGGAGCGGCGCTGACAGGTTGGCCCCACTGGTCAGCGACTAGTGGTTGGACTGGGTCGGGCTGAGGGTGATTTCAGGGTTGAGGCCCATTAAGGATTTTAAATGCTTTTCTGATTTAAAATAATTCCAGTAATTCATATATTTGATTTAGGGTTGAATCACTATTGATAAAAATTTGTAAAAATTCCTAAAATTATATTTTGGCCTCTAGTTTATCTCATAAAATTTCAAGTCCAGATTTTGAATATTTCTCCCTGTTTGGCTTTATTAGGGCTCTTTTAGGATTTTCTTTAATAAAAAAATTCAGAAATGTCTTTTAATATTATTTTCCTTTTATTTTAATTCCTTTTTATTTCTCGGGTGTTACAAACACCAGTTGTTGTCGCTGAGTATTTGGTCGAAGTCCGTAGAGGGAAGTCTGCTCTTGCGAAGGGTGAAGTGCGAAGCCTGCTCGAAGGCACCCTGTGTGCGGAGCCTGCACTGACTTAGCAGAGATGAATCTTTGGGTTGTGAGTGGAGCGAAGTCTTCTTGACTTCGAAATTTTGCTCCTTGTGAAGCCTGATTTCGGAGCTGTAAAATACCTCCAAACCATAACTTCGAAGGGTGTGTTCGAAGCCTGTTCCGCAGAAGACAGTATTAAAACAGAAGGCTATTTTAGTCTGAAATTTTAAAAAGCTCCCATTCACCCCCCCTCTGGTCGCCATTTACGGTCCAACAATTGGTATCAGAGCGGGTTAAGATCACCAGTTGACCTTAACCGGTGTTGTGATCTGTTGGCGACATGGACAGAGTTAGTAAAATACCTCTGTTCGATGGGACTAATTTTGCATTCTGGAAGGTGCGCATGGAGGCTTACTTGCTAAGCCAAGGAAATGCAATTTGGGAGATTGTGGACTCACAATACTTCATCCTTGAAACTCTCACCTCTCAAACAGAGAAGGATCAATATAATGCCAACTCCAAGGCTAGAAATATACTGTTCATTGGTTTGAGTAGAAGTGAGTTTGATAGGGTGCAGCACATTAGGACAGCTAGGGAGATTTGGACTACACTCACTATTTTCATGAGGGCTCTACACAGATTAAGGCCAGGCACCAAAGCACATACAATCAATAGTATCAGCTGTTTGTGCAAGCACCTGGTGAATCTATAGATGCCATGTTTTCTCGCTTTGATGCGATAGTGAGTAACTTGCGGTCCAACGGGACGCTTGCTTACAATGATCATGACAGGGCTATCAAGCTTCTCTGTGCTCTTGATCATAGCATATGGGAAGTGAAGATATCCAGCATTGAGGAGTCCGCAGGTTATGACACATTGACTTGTGATGAGCTCTTCAGCAAGCTGAAGTCCACAGAGATTATCGAGGCATCTCTTGCAGTGCATAGGAACTCCTTACCACAGCCATTGGCACTGGTTTCCAGCACTAGCCGTGGCACCACTGGAGAACCAAGCACATCTTGCACTTGTGTTAGCAAGTGGATACTCTGGATGATGATGAGCTTGCTCTCATTGCTAGAAGGTTCACCCATTTTCGCCATGAGATACGGGATCAGAAGAGAAGTGGTTTTAGTGGTTGCTTTGAGTGTGGCGACACTTCTCACATCAAGGCCAATTGTCCTAAACTCAAGAGGAGAGATGAGAGTGAGCGTCCCAAATACCACAAAAAGGAGAGGAAACCCTTTGTGAAGGGCAAGCGCGGCAAGGTGGCTAAGAGAGTAGCCAAAGCCGCTTCCAGAGCATTTGTTGCTGCTCTCAGCGACATCGACACTTCCTCAACTGAGGAGTCGAGCTCTAAGGAGGAGAATTCTCCAAGGAAGGAGGAGAAGAAGGACAAGAAAGGACAAGATTTCACCGGCCTTTGCTTCATGGCCGACAGCGATCATAGCGGCGATGAGCTTGACTCATCTGAGGTACCTCTATTCTATGACCAGCTTTCAATTAAATTAGATGAACTGAATGAAGTAGTTCTTGGTCAGGATAGATTACTTGTGCAAGTCGCTAGAGAAAGAAAAGACCTTAGACTTAGGCTAGAATCTGTTTCTACTAATTATGCCATGCTTAAGTCTAGGGTTAATGATGCTGAATGTGAATCTTGCACTGTTGTCATGGGTGATCTTGCTCAGTTGCGTTCTGTGCATGCTCAAACTCTTTCTGAGCTTGAGACTGCACAGAAGCAGCTTTTGATGGTTGATTCTAGTACTCATGATATAAATGAATGCATGAACTGTTCTTTATTATGTGAGAGCATTGATTTACGTGATAAGCATGTTCATGACTTAGAGGCTAGATTGGAGAGGGCCGGTAGTTCTAAGGATGTGCAACCTGTGTGTGACACTTGCATAACCCTTAAGGACCAGCTAGGCACTGTTTGAGAGCGAGCTGAAAACTTTATGACTAAGAATGAGTACCTTCTTTCTGTGGTTAACAAATGCACTGAGGGAAAGGGTAGGATGGACTTGCTCTTGGCCAAGACCAAGATGTGTGCTGACAGAGCAGGGTTAGCTCTAGGATTGGGTTTTGAGATAATTCCTTCAGACAGTGAGAACAAAACTGTTTTTACCTCACCCACTACCTAAGAGAAAGAGAGAGCTATGTTAGACACTCCATCAGCCAAAAAGCCTACCCGGACTCTGAAGAAAACCACTCCTCTCGCAAAGAAAATTCCTCCTAAGAAAACCACTCAGCAGAAGCCCAAGGAGCCTGTGAGGGTTGCTCCTATGACCCATGAGAGTGCCCCGAGGATTGCCCAAGCTCAAGTTTGAGAAGAATTTAGTTTGCGCTCCATGTCGACATGGAAAAATGATTGCCGCTTTGCACTCACCAGTCACCACGGTGATGACTAAACAAATCGGAGAACTTCTTCATATGGACACTGTAGGTCCTTCTCGGGTTAGTTCTTTGGGCGGCAAGTGGTATGTGTTAGTTATTGTCGACGATTCTCTCGTTACTCTTGGGTCTTCTTTCTTGCCAGCAAGGATGAAGTGTTTTCACACTTTCGAAGCTTGGCTTTGAGACTTTTCACTGAACTCCCTGGTGCATTGAAATTCATTCGAAGTGATAATGGCACTGAGTTCAAGAACAGTCTCTTTATTGACTTTTGCTTGGAGCATGGCATAGAACATCAGTTCTCTGCTCCGCGGGTTCCTCAACAAAACGGTGTTGTTGAGAGAAAGAACCACACTTTGGTTGAGATGGCTAGGACGATGCTCGATGAGCACAAGACTCCTAGAAAATTCTAGGCTAAGGCCATGAACACTGCTTGTTACATCTCAAACCGAATCTTCTTGCGCTGAATTTTGAACTTGACATCTTATGAGCTATCTTTTGGGAGACAACCCAAAGCTACTCATCTTCGAGTCTTTGGTTGTCGTTGCTTTATCCTAAAACATGGAAATTTGGATAAATTTGAGTCGCGCTCTTCTGACGGGATCTTTTTGGGTTACACTACACATGGTCATTCTTATCGTGTTTATAATTTGGAAACTAACACTGTCGTCGAGTCATGTGATGTGAATTTTGATGAATCAACCCCCTCTGTTAGTTCCACTTTTGAACAGGCAAATGAACACGACATGGAGAAGACCATCTTTGAAGAAGAAGATCCCGGAGATTTCGAGGATGAACCCCTACTACCCTCGACATCAACCCCCGAAGTCGACCCTGCTTCGACCACTTCGGCCCAAGGACCCGAAGCAACTACCTCGACATCGGTCATCTTGGACCACTCCAACGCATAAGTTGAGGGGGAGACTGCATCTCGCTGCGAGGCTCCACACTACGTTCAAAGGATGCATCCTCCCGAGTAGATCATTGGTGAGCTTGATCAAAGGGTAACACGTTCTCATGCTTATTTCATTGATTCCGCTTTTGTTGCTTCTTTCGAGCCCTTAGATGTTAGTCATGCACTTTCTGATTCTAGTTGGATCAATGCCATGCATGAAGAACTTGAAAATTTTGAGAGAAACCAAGTTTGGACTTTAGTTGATCCTCCACCAAATGTTCATTTCATTGGAACAAAATGGATTTTCATAAACAAACAAGGAGAGGATGGGACTGTAGTTAGAAACAAGGCTAGACTTGTAGCTCAGGGTTATTCTCAATTAGAAGGGATTGATTTTACTGAAACTTTTGCACCTGTTGCTCGTCTTGAGGCCATTGGGATTTTACTTGCATTTGCGACATCCAGGAATTCAAACTCTATCAAATGGATGTCAAAAGTGTTTTTCTTAATAGCTTCATAGGCGAAGATGTTTATGTAAAACAACCTCTTGGCTTTGAAAACCCCAAAAACCCACATAAAGTCCTTAAACTTCATTAGGCTCTTTATGGACTCAAGCAGGCCCCTCGGGCATGGTATGATAGACTTAAGTCTTTTCTGCTTGAGCGGGGGTATTTGATGGGATCTGTTGATAAAACTCTGTTCACTTTCAAGCATGGCAAAGATTTCCTCCTAGTCCAGATTTATGTGGATGATATCATCTTTGGTGGCTCTTCTCATGCTTTGGTTGCCGAGTTTGCAGATACCATGAGCAGGGAGTTCGAAATGTCCATGATGGGTGAACTCACATTTTTCCTTGGTTTGCAAATCAAGCAAAGCAAACAAGGTACCTTCATTCACCAGATGAAGTACACCAAGGACCTACTCAAGAAGTTCGACATGGCTGATGCGAAGCCCCTCGCTACTCAAATGGCTACTTCGATAGCATTGGATCTTGACGAGGATGGAGAAGCCGTAGATCAGAAGGAGTTCCGAAGCATGATCGACTCCCTCCTCTACTTGACTGCTACGAGGCCGGACATTGACTTCGCAGTATGTCTGTGCGCTCGTTTTCAGGCTTCGCCACAGGCTTCGCACCGCCAAGCGGTAAAGCGCATTCTCAGGTATCTCAAACATACTCTCGAATTTAGCATTTGGTATTCTATGTCTTCCTCTTTATGTGTTTGAGGTTATTCCGATGCGGATTTTGCTGGGTGTAGGATTGATAGGAAAAGTACCTCCGGTACTTGTCATTTTCTGGGTACTTCGCTAGTTTGCTGGTCTTCCCGCAAACAGTCTAGTGTTGCACAATCGACGGCTGAGGCCGAATATGTTGTTGCAGCTAGCTGTTGCTCTCAGATTTTGTGGATGGTTTCCACTTTGCGGGATTTCGGGTTAGATTATAAGAGTGTTCCACTTTTCTGTGATAACACTAGTGCTATTTGTATTGCAAACAACCCAGTTCAGCATTCCCAAACCAAACACATTGATGTGCGATATCATTTTCTCAGAGATCATAATGAGAAGGGTGATGTTGAACTTCAATATGTTGATACCCAACACCAGCTAGCCGATATTTTCACAAAACCCCTCGATGCTTCTCGTTTTGCCTACTTGCGTGGGGAACTTGGTGTTTGTCATCCTTACGGCATTTTGTGAGGGGGAGCAGATTTTGATTGTCTTGCATATGCTCATTGTGTGTGAAATTGCATTTACATCTTTTGCACTTATGCCTGATTCTAATTCATGTAATCATGTCAGCTCAACTCTATTTAATATGTCTGAAACATTTTGTGCATGATTTTTCTTTCCAAAATCAACTCATGCTCACTGCTTAGTCTTGAATCTAGCATGTTTAGGCAGGACTGCTTTAGCTATCTTTTATCTGCTTGATAACAAGACTCCTTTTCTCTGGATGCTAAACATTTCAACTTGAAAAATTGTATTCATAGATATTCATCAAAGTGCTAAAAATTTGTTCACTTAATTAAAAATTCAAAAATCCATGATTTGCATGATACAAGAAAAAAAGATTCAGGTGGGTTTGTTTGTCCCACTACTCTATTCTAGACTGCTTACCATTGCACATTGGTCTGAACTGGGTTAGTGTAGTGTATGCCAAAATCACCGCCTTAAGCTTCTGATGGTTTTAATGTCTAGGCTTGGCTTGATTGGAAAGTATAAGGTAGACAAACAAATAACCTCTGGCATTATAAAAGAACAACAATTTCATTGATCGTTAAGATTGCTTTCAAAGCTTCACTTAAACTGGACTTGTCTGTCTAGAGTAGAAATTGACTAACTTTGCGCAGTCCCTATTTTTACTTGTCTAGTTGCCTTGATTAAGTGGTGAGGCTTTTATTTTAAAAATGATATAATCACATGTTGTCATCATGTTTTTAGAGAATGTTAAATTGAGTTGAGCACATGATAATTGGTATTAATGTGGGCATATTTTTGATTTATATGTTCTTGCAATTCTGCCTATTTCGAAGCTTTGCATCTTTTGAATGCTCCCTGATGCTTGCATTGCCAAAGGGTGAGAAACCATGTTGAAGAATATGGTTTTGATACTCCAAATGTGATGAGTGATTGTCAATGGAAGTCAAAGGAAGAGAGATATAAAGACCTGCCGAGTCTGAGGCGCATGTGACTCAGGTACACGGGCAGCGAGCGACAACCGAGCAGAGGAGCCGTGGAGTCGGGCTTGCCCAATCTGGGTACATGGCTAGGACCGGCAGATGATCCACTGGTCTGTTGACTGGGTTTGACTCAGGTACACGGGCGTTGAGCGATTGCCGGGCTGAGGAAGCTGTGGGGTCGGGTCAGCCCAATCCGGGTACCCGGTGCGAAGACGATGGACGCTTTGTCAGTTTCGGCGCAAAACTGACAACCTATGATTATTTTGTTTTAGGATATTAATATTTAGTTTTTAAGTTTAGAATATTTTATCTGAGTTGGGAGATTTTTCTAAGAATATTTTAGTAATTTTTGGAATTTTTTTAGAGTCAGTGTTAATTTACCCTAGGGGTAAATTAGTCTTTTCATGTATTAGGAGTCGCCTATAAATAGGCCCTATCCCCCCTGGGGATAAATGACTGTTTTGTTTTCCCTAAGATCAATCTACAGTCCAAACTTTTATTTTCGTCGCCACAATCTCTTTCCCCAACGATTTTCCCACGGTGTTTCCTATTTTTTCCAGCGAAATTGCAGCCTCTACGCTGGCCGTGCGAAGTTTTGCCCAGGAAAAGGCGCGGGGGCCACACAGGCTGAAGCTTGCGCCAACAATCGGCTTTAGCAGGATCAAAGTTGCGCAGTGGCAAAAAGTCTTGGCGCCTGTAGCGATCGGTAGCAGGATTCCTGTGGGACGTGGGGCCCGCGGGCGGCAGCCTTGCGTCTCGTGTTTGTGGTTGTGCAGTAGCGCACAGGCCAGCCTAGGCTAGCATCTACCGCACGCAGTTGCCATGCATGCCTAGTGCTAGCGCCTAGCCACATAGACCTTGCTGCCATGCATGCCTGCAGCTAGCGCCTAACCGCATAGCCCCTGTAGATTGTTTATCCGGCTAGCACAAAGCCCACCGGTGTACAGCAAAAAGCAAGAAAATTTTTTGGCAGTTAATGCACGGCGAACTCTCTGATCGGTGCAAACAGAAGTTTGTTTTGGGTTCAGCGCAAGGAAAGAGAAGACCGAAGCGCGCCGTGACTCAACAGTATGTAGGTTAGTTTTCTTTAATCTCCTGTTTTTAGTTATTTAATTAAATCAATGGTTATCTAGTTTTAATTAGCAGGCAAATAATTATTTCGTAGTTAGCTTTATCTGTTAAAATTTTATTAGTGTTAGCATAATTTTTGTTTAAGTTTTATTCAGCTCGTATAAAGAAAATAAAATATTATTAGATATAGTATTATTTTTATTCTAGATTTACATGCAATATTTTAGGTATAATTCTGAATTAATTTCTGGATAATCCATATTTTATTCAGTTAATTAGTATTTTATTGTTAGACTGCAATATGAATATTTTATTAATAGATTTAGGTATTTTGATTACGTCATTAAATATTTCTAGTACCCATTTTTATTTACTGTAGTTATTTTATATAGTTTAGTTTATTTTATTCTTGAATATCATTTGAATTAGGATACTAGTTATTTTCAAGCTAGACAACTTTAATTCCTGAAATTTGCTTTGCAAATATTATGTCTGGTTAAGTTCATTTGGGTGTTGGGACTAAGATATAGTTTAGTAAGAATTTTTAGGCGCCCATTCACCCCCCTTTGGTCGGTACTTTCGGTTCTACAAGTGGTATCAGAGCGAGGTTAGGGTTTTCTAATATCTTAACCGATTCTAAACCTAGGTAGTGACCATGACGTCTTCTGGCAAAATCCCGTCCCTAGAAGCTTTTGGCTACACTTATTGGAAGACTCGCATGCGAGCATACCTTATGAGCGAGAGCTCGGACATATGGGAGATTTGTGTTCATCCTACTTTCACCATCATGACTATTGTTGCGGATACTACTGCATATGTAGTTACACAACATCAAAATAATAGTAAAGCGATGAACATTTTATTTTCTGGTCTAGGTCCTAGTGAGTTTGAGCATGTTAGCCATCTCACCACTGCTCGAGAGATCTGGGCTACCCTCCAGGCACACCATGAGGGGATAGCTCAGGTTAAGGCTAGGCTCTACCAGACCTACCGGCGTGAGTATGAAAATTTCTCACAAAAGCCGGGTGAGACTGTTGAGGCTTTGTTTGGTCGTTTTCAATCGATCATTAACAAGCTTCGCGTCAACAAGGCCGAGTGTGATCAGCTGGTCTCAGATCATGAACAGGCACTTAAGGTTCTCCATACCTTGGACCCTAAGATCTGGGAGATCAAGGTCTCTTCTATTGTTGAGAGCGCGTCTTATGATACCTTGACCGTCGTAGAGCTTTTTAGTAAGCTAAAGGCCCCAAAGGTCGATATCCAGTTGAGATCAAATCTCACTGGTTCTGGGTCAAAGACTCTGGCGCTTGCGACACCATCTGCTGATCCTAATGCCATGAGTTGTACTGCTTTTTCTTTGATGTCTATCTCTGAGTAACAACTTGATACTCTAGGAGATGATGATCTATGCTTGTTTAACAACCGGGTGCGACGTGTCTATGATAAGATAATGTTTAAGAGACACGGCACAAAATCCGGATGCTTTGAGTGTGGTGATACAGGTCATTTCATTGCCGACTGCCCCAAGCGGAAGAATTACAAGAAGGGAACAGGCGGTAACACCTACGACTCCGACAAGTACGACAACTCCACAAAGGGCAAGCCCAAGACGAGATTCTTTCGAAAGGCTTTGAAGGACTACAGGCGTGAGAACAAGAAGCGATACAAGGCTTTCTTCGCCGAGATGGAGAAAAGTTACTCCAAGCGATCCTCGTCTTCCTCCTCATCTTCGAGGTCAAGTGATGAAGAGATCGTGATCAGGAAGGGGAATGATAGGGACGATCCGGCAGGTCTCTGTTTCATGGCCTTCGGGGACAAGCCGAAGAGACGCTCACGTAACAGCCGAAGACCCCACAAGAGTTTCTACTCAATGGCTCTTGGGGAGAAGAAAGAAAAGGACTCCTCTGATGACTCCGACGATGACGACAATGAGAAGGTATCATCCTATGAACAAGAAGTTGTTAATTTATTAGAACAAAACCATCAGGAGTTGAAGTATAGGGAGAAACTGCTTAGAGGGGCTAAGAGGATAGATGAGCTTGAGAGTGAGCTTGTCGCGGCAAATGGCAAGATTGAGAGTCTGTCTTCTTCCCCTTGCTTGGGTGATAGTTGTGAGTGCCCTAACTGTGAGGTGTTGTTGTGTGACCTGACGCCTCTTAAGTCCAGGTACACAGAGAGAGTAGATGAGAGAGACGCATTGGCCACTGAGCTTGAGAGCGCTCAGCAGGAGCTGAAAGATGCTCATGCCACTGTCATCGCACCTTGTGTGGACTGCCCATCTCATTTAGCTAGTATAGTTGTGCTGAGAGCCAAGAGTAATGAGCGGTTGAGCGAGTTAGCTGGAGTGAGAGCTGAGTTGGAGCAGACTAAGCTAGAGCTTGAGACCTTGTCAGTTCCACCCACTGTTTGTGAGAACTGCTTGTCCATTAGAATGGAGTTGATCAAGCTAAAAGCTGAGAAGTCTGTCGAAGTTGATAAAGAGTGTGAGATCTGCTTGTCTCAGGTGGAGGTGTTTGCTTCCTTGAGAGAGGAGCTAGCTGATGTTTAGAACGAGAACTTTTACCTCTGTCAGATCCTAAGTTGGATTAGTGCCAGAGAGCCACATCTCGGCATGATGATCCAGCAGTTCAAGAGACAGGAAGTCAAGAATTGGGGCTTCACAATTACTAGCCAATATTTCTCTCATGCCTTTCCTCGTTCATGGTTCGATATTCTAGTGTCCTAGGCGTAGAGGAACCACACCAATCCATCCCGAATTTGGTGGTTAAACTCTACGGGTTTGGGGTAGGTTACACCTATACCAAGGCTGATTTTAAGAGTGTCATTAGCCGAGCAGTGGAGTGGAGTAAGATGACTCCCGAACAGAGATATCCCAAGACTCACTCCACTGAGTCCTTTAAGGATAGTTAGCCCAAGGATGGAGTGATCCAAGAACAACCTAAAGCTCCACCTAAGAAGCAGATCTGGGTTCCCAAGCCTAAAACTCTCCACACTTCTCTTGATTCTTTACATGGATCCTCTCACACCAAAGATGCTACACCCAACACCACCAAGCCTAAGAATCCTAAGCTACAACAAAATCCCAAGAAGCCTACCTATCACTGTGAGTTTTGTCAAAGAGATGGGCATCTTGAGGAGTTTTGCTTCGGAGGAAGCGGGTTGAGCGAGCAGAGAGAGCTCAAAGTGGGCAGGAGCAGTTCTACCAGCAGGATGGTAGACAGAGAGTCCCTCGACATAGAGAGAGGCTAGAGGCCAGGCCACGTCGTGTAGGTGGTGGTAGAGGAGACGGTTTTTATGATCGTGCTACAGAGGGTGGTTTTCGTTCCAACAGAGTTCCAGATCGTTATGGATACGGTTTTGGACCTCGTGGTCGTGATTTTAGGCAGAACAGAGGACCGCGCTTTGAGCCACATTTTGGTACAGACTCATATGATTCCTTCTGCTTTCCTACATACGAGCAGATGGCTTGACACTAGTTTAGTACTTTTGTTAGACCTAGTGGTCGACCATTTTCTCCCACTCATGACCATTAATCTTGTAGGATCGAGGACTAGAGGACGTATGGATCATGGACTCAGGATGCTCTTACCATATGACGGGACACCACAGATGGTTCTCCAGCCTCACTCCCCCGAACTCCAAGGAATACATCACTTTCGGGAACAGTGGTCAAGGGAAGGTACAAGGTTTGAGTCTCGTTGCTGGGATGGAGTCTTTCTTGGTTATGCTTTGCATTCACGAGAGGCTTTCGTGTTTGGAACCTAGACTCCCAGATGCTTGTCGAAACTTGTGAGGTTTCCTTTGATGAGTCTTTGCCCTCGCCGACTCCTTCTTTTGAGCTTTCTGGAGATGATGAGCTTGGAGAGTTCATCTTCGAGGAAGATGATGACCCTCCTGCTGATGATGAGGGTGGGCCCTCTACACCGCCTGTAGACCCCACACCTTCTAAGACTTTGACTGAGGATGAGGACGAACCTCTAATTACTCCTTCTACTTCGATCGAGCCTCCTCAGCCGAGTCCGGAGGTTCCAGGTGTTGACTCCGGTGAGATGTCCTCTCAGCCGAGTCTAGATGAGCCTGTTGCTGACTCTGGTGAGGTGACTTCAGATCACCTAGGATCCCAAGCAGTTCAGCGTGATCACCCTTCAGATCTCATCATAGGTGACCTTACTGAGAGATCCTTACGTTCCTCAGCTGGTTCACTTGCTATGTTTGCTGAGTCTGCTTTTGTTGCTAATTTTGAGCCCCGAGACATTTCTCATGCTCTTTCTGATTCAAATAGGATAAACGCCATGCAAGAAGAGCTTGAAAATTTTGTTCGAAATCGGGTTTGGACACTAGTTGAGCTACCACCTGGATGCAACACCATAGGCACCAAGTGGGTGTTTAAGAACAAACAAGGAGAAGATGGTGTTGTGGTGCGTAACAAAGCTCGATTAGTGGCACAAGGTTTTTGTCAAAAAAAAGGAATTGATTTTGAAGAGACCTTCGCCCCTGTTGCTCGCCTTGAGTCCATTCGTATTCTTTTGGCCTTTGCTGCTTTAAAAGGTTTTAAGCATCATCAAATGGATGTCAAGAGTGCTTTTCTAAACAGGTATATAGAGGAGGAGGTCTATGTTAAGCAACCCCCTGGTTTTGAGAACCCTAAATTTCCACGACATGTTTACAAGTTGCAGAAGGCTTTATACGGTCTGAAGCAGGCCCTCAGGGCTTGGTATGATCGCCTGAAGTAGTTCTTGTTGCAGAAAGGTTTTGTGATGGGTTCTGTGGACAAGACTCTTTTCTTGCTTAGAGATGGCGCAGACTTATTGGTTGCTCAGATTTATGTTGACGATATTATTTTTGGTGGTTCTACTAATGAGCTTGTATCCAAGTTTTCTGAGCAGATGCATAGCGAGTTTGAGATGAGTCTCATGGGAGAACTCAAGTACTTTTTAGGGCTCCAGATCAAGCAGACCAAGGACGACATTTTCATCCACCAGGGTAAGTACACACGAGATAAGCTAAATAAATTTGACTTTGGTGGAGAGCTAAAGCCACAGATGACCCCAATGGGTACATCTGGAGGTCTGGACAAGGACGAGGATGGCGTCAAGGTGAATGAGAGAGAGTATCGAGGGATGATCGGATCACTGCTATACCTGACTGCGACAAGACCAGACATTCAGTTTGTCGTGGGTGTGTGTGCGCGTTTTCAGTCTTCGCCACGCGCATCTCACCGGCAGGCTATGAAGCGTATTTTCAGGTATCTTACTTATGCTCCTGATTTAGGTCTTTATTATTCTGCATCATCGTCTCTTGATTTAGCTGGTTTTTTGGACGCTGATTTTGGTGGGTGCCGGCTAGATCGCAAGTCAACTTTCGGTACTTACTAGCTTCTTGGTTCGTCACTTGTTTCATGGTCTTCTCGAAAACAATCTGGAGTTGCGCTTTCTACTACTGAGGCTGAGTATGTAGCTGCTGTTCTCAGTTGGTTTGGATGATTTCTACTTTGCGGGATTTTGGGTTGTTCTTCCCTTCGAGAGTTCCTTTGTTTTTTGATAGCACCAGTGCAATTAGTGTAGGGAAAAACCCATGTCTTCATTCAAAAACCAAACATATTGATGTGCGCTTTCACTTTCTGAGGGATCAATATGAGAAAGGGGTCATTGATCTTATTCATGTTGATACCCATCAACAGTTGGCTGATATTTTTACTCAACCCCTAGATCAGTCTACTTTTGAGCGTTTACGAGGGGATTTGGGAGTTGTGTATCCTTTTTAGGATATTTTGAGTCAGTTTTTCTGTTCTTATTTACTTTTTATTGAGTCTTTTTGTGTGCGTTCATATTATGCATAATCATCAATCACATTTTGAGCTTGCTTCTGTAATATGATTAATCCACTTTACTTTCTCTAGCTAGTATATGCTTTTGATTACTTGTCAATGATCATGTTCTGTTTCAGTTCACATGATATATCTAATATTTGTCATATGCATGGATTTTATGCTTTAAAATTGAAAATGATCACAATTGCTTCTGGTAACTAGCATGTGTAGGTTGAATGCTTTCGCTATCTTTTACATGCCTTGTAGCTGGATCCTTACTTAGATGCAGATATGCAACTTAGACATTTATATGCTTTAAATATGAAAAGTGTGTTATAAAAATGATAAAATTCTGAAAAATGAAAAATTTAAGCATTTTTATGATTATCAGAAAAGATCCAGGTGGGTTTGCTTTGTCGCATTGCATTGTTCTGGACTGCTTACCATAGCACTTTGGTATGAACTAGGACGGTGTAATATATGCCAAGACCAATGTCTTAAGCTTCTGATGGTCCAGTTCTAGCTTAGGCTTGACTTGGTCGGTTAGCATAAGGTTTGACATGCAAATAACCCCTGGCAGAAATGAGAAAAAAGAAAAAGAAATAGTCTGAAAAATTTAAAAAGATGACAAGTTTGCTGAAGCACTTTGTTTTGGACAATGCTTATCTTGGTAGATATCAGTTAGCTTTTGCATCTCATGCTTTACTTTGCTTGTCAACTAGAAAATGTGGTGATGCTTTACTGTTGCACTGATCATGTCATGTATCTTAGACAGTATATCTTTTGCTATACCTGTTAGATGTTGTAATTGCAGACAATCATATCTAAGAAGCATGCTTTTTACACTCCACCTGCACCCCATCTGCATTCATGGCATATTTTGAGGGAGAGCTGCATTTCAGGGGGAGTTTGTGTCTATGTCTCTTTAGAGTGCATTTAGTATCACTTGATGAGTTCAATTGTCAACAAGGGGGAGAAATTTTGGAGTTTAGGGAATATTTTTAGCTTTCTCTAGGATTTATTTTAGGGGGAGTTCCTTGTTGGTAATTCTGAGATTTGCACTTGTTTTTGAGTCTTTATTTTTGGTTAACCATAATGACCATTTTCTTGCTTCTGTTTGGCTTTTGGTCATTAGGGTTAAACTTTTATTTTCTTTCTTCTATTTTCTTTTGTCTTTGTTTTCCTGTTTCCACATGTTTTGCAGGTTCTGAATATGAGCTGAAGAGGGTGTTGACAATGCACTCATCAAGGGGGAGATTGAGAAACCATGTTGAAGAATATGGTTTTGATACTCCAGATGTGATGAGTGATTGTCAACGGAAGTCAAAGGAAGAGAGATATAAAGACCTGCCGAGTCTGAGGCGCATGTGACTCAAGTACATGGGCAGCGAGCGACAGCCGAGCAGAGGAGCTGTGGAGTTGGGCTGGCCCAATGCGGGTACATGGCTAGGAGCGGCAGATGATCCACTGGTTTGTTGACTGGGTTTGACTCACGTACACGGGCGGCGAGCGATTGCCGGGCTGAGGAAGCTGCGGGGTTGGGTCGGCCCAATCCGGGTACCCGGTGCGAAGACGGTGGACGCTTTGTCAGTTTCGGCGCAAAACTGACAACCTATGATTATTTTGTTTTAGGATATTAATATTTAGTTTTTTAGTTTAGAATATTTTTATCTGAGTCAGGAGATTTTTCTAAGAATATTTTAGTAATTTTTGGAATTTTTTAGAGTCAGTGTTAATTTACTCTAGGGGTAAATTAGTCTTTCCATGTATTAGGAGTTGCCTATAAATAGGCCCCTATCCCCCTGGGATATATGACTGTTCTGTTTTCCCTAAGATCAATCTACAGTCCAAACTTTTATTTTCGTTGCCACAATCTCTTTCCCCGGCGATTTTCCCACGGCGTTTCCTCTGTTCTCCAGCGAAATTGCAGCCTCTATGCTGGCCGTGCGAAGTTTTGCCCAGGAAAAGGCGCGGGGGCCAAACAGGCTGAAGCTTGCGCCAACAATTGGCTTTAGCAGGACCAGAGTCGTGCAGTGGCAAAAAGTCTTGGCGTCTGTAGCGATCGGTAGCAGGATTCCTACGGGACGTGGGGCCCGCGGGCGGCAGCCTTGCGCCTCGTGTTTGTGGCTGTGCAGCAGCGCACAGTCCAGCCTAGGCTAGCATCTACCGTACGCAGTTGCCATGCATGCCTAGTGCCAGTGCCTAGCCGCATAGACCCTGCTGCCATGCATGCCTACAGCTAGCGCCTAGCCGCATAGCCCCTGCAGATTGTTTATCCGGCTAGCACGAAGCCCACCGGTGTACAGCAAAAAGCAAGAAAATTTTTCGGCAGTTAATGAACGGCGAACTCTCTGATCGGTGCAAACAGAAGTTTGTTTTGGGTTCGGTGCAAGGAAAGAGATGGTCGGACCGCGCCGCGACTCAACAGTATGCAGGTTAGTTTTCTTTAATCTCCTATTTTTTAGTTATTTAATTAAATCAATGGTTATCTAATTTTAATTAGCAGGCAGATAATTATTTCGTAGTTAGCTTTATCTGTTAAATTTTTATTAGTGTTAGCATAATTTTTGTTTAAGTTTTATTCAGCTCGTATAAAGAAAATAAAATATTATTAGACATAGTATTAATTTTATTCTAGATTTACATGCAATATTTTAGGTTTAATTCTGAATTAATTTCTGGATGATCCATATTTTATTCAGTTAATTAGTATTTTATTGTTAGACTGCAATCTGAATATTTTATTAAGAGATTTAGGTATTTTGATTACGTCATTAAATATTTCTAGTACCCATTTTTATTTACTGCAGTTATTTTATATAGTTTAGTTTATTTTATTCTTGAATATCATTTGAATTAGGATACCAGTTATTTTCAAGCTAGACAACTTTAATTTATGAAATTTGCTTTGCAAATATTATGTCTGGTTAAGTTCATTTGGGTGTTGAGACTAAGATATAGTTTAGTAAGAATTTTTAGGCGCACATTCACTCCCCTCTGGTCGCTACTTTCGGTCCTACAAAGGGGGAGAAATTTTTGAGTTCTCTGTAGCAAGGGGTAAAATAACTCAGGGGGAGTTTTTATCTTGTAAAAGGAAGATTTGCCGAAGTGGCTTTTACTCTTTTGAAAAGGGGGAGAAAAATTATTTGTCAAGTGACATGATTTGGCTCATTTCTGAGTTTTTATGGTCACTTGTGTGCTGAAATTTTTTCAAATTTCCTTGAACTTGAATTTGATTGTCAATGCACTCATCAAGTGGGAGATTGAGAAACCAAGGGTTGGTTTCGGAGTCTGTGATGAGTGATTGATAGATTTTATCCTCTGATTCGAAGGGGTCCCTTCGAAAGGGTTCGGAGGTTGCTTCACCGAAGGGTTCGGTGGGTCTGTTTGCTGCAGCTGTTGCAGCGGAGTGTGCCTGTTGGAGGGGTCCGACAGTACACGATGACTGGGTCGTACTGAAGGTCTCGGTACTTTGGGCGGTACACCGGAGTGTGTGCTGAAGGTTGTTTACCCAGAGAGGTCTCCGAGGTACTGGACTGTCTGTCTGTGGTGCGCGGGTGACTTCGGAGGCGACAGACGGTTCGCAGCAGGTGAACCTTGGTCAAGCAGGAGGCTTGATGCCAGGCGAGCGGGGAGCTCGATCATGAAGGCTGCGTGGGGTCGAGGTCGGACCTCGGGTTGAGGTGCACCAGGAGAAGGCAGTAAGTGCGGAGTATGGCTCTGGATGAAGGTACCCCGAGATGAAGTCCTCGAAGGCGAGGCACTTCGAAGGGTACTCCGAATGGAGTGACTTCGGAGTATGGTGGACAAAGTCCTCAACAATGAGGCAAGGCGTTCGAAGTGTGCTCCGGAGGGAGGCACTCGAAGGTATACCCGACGAAGGTCTCAGAAGTCGACGTACATCGAAGGCATGGTCCGGGTGAGGCTCGTCGAGGAGTGTGCTTGTGGAGAGACACTGCGACGAAGTGCTCATGGAATGCTTCATGTGGAGGCCTTGGACGAAGGAGGGACTTCGAAGGGTGCTACTCCGAAGGTGGGGCTTCGGAGTGAGGCTGACTTGAGGTACTTCGGCCATGCATGGCTTCGGTACACGGACTGACGGAGTTCGAGCAGGGAGAAGCTGCGAAGCCGTGGTGGTCCACTCCGGAGGTGTTGGTGCGAAGGCCCAAGGGCTTTGACGGCTTCGGCTCAAACCGTCTCTGTATCGAAGGCTGATTTCGGTGAAGCGAAGACCGTCAGACTCAAAGCTTCTCACCGAAGCTACCGCACCCCTCGCGTGCAAAGGGGGCTTCAGAAGGCTCCGAAACTGCAAAGGCTGACCGTGTCTGCTCTGCAAAAGCTGATGATGTCCCCTCTGCGAAGCTGACAAAAGAAGCCTCCAAATAAAGTAGACTA
The DNA here is from genome assembly GCA_019279435.1 of Zizania palustris. NCBI lineage: Eukaryota > Viridiplantae > Streptophyta > Magnoliopsida > Poales > Poaceae > Zizania > Zizania palustris. The sequence goes on along the minus strand of JAAALK010000086.1, from coordinate 5,629,375 downwards.
CCAGCTGTACCCCCCTGTTCTGACAAAAACTGTGTAAACCCTAGGGGTAAAGTAGTCTATTCACAGGGCTGAATAGTGCCTATAAATATTGGAAGCTAGCAAGGTCACATCAACAATTTGAGTAGCCATTTTTGAGCTCCTGTGCTAGCCGTTACATTCTTTGTATTCAGTCTGTGAGTTCATTTTGTGTTCCCTATTCAAGCAATGAAACATTGATTTTGTTTTCATTTACTGCTTGAACTTGTATGCTTACTTCACACTGCATGCTTTGATTTCTCTATGTCTCACTTCTTCCTGTGTTGAGTTTATTGCACTAGAGTGTTTCTGGAGAAGTGTGTGAGAGGTCTGTTCGTGTGAAGTGTGTATTTTTCAGTGTCTGTTCGCTCTGTGTAAACCTGAGGGTAGACCTCTCTGATTACTAGCGAAGCACTGTTCTTGCCTTAAATCGAAGCTCGTTTTCTTCCCTTGTCGAAGTCCTCGGCGAAGTCTGTTCAGTGTGCGTTTAGACCTTCGAAGTACGAAGCCTAACACCAGTTGTTGTCGCTGAGTATTTGGTCGAAGTCCGTAGAGGGAAGTCTGCTCTTGCGAAGGGTAAAGTGCGAAGCCTGCTCGAAGGTACCCTGTGTGCGGAGCCTGCACTGACTTAGCAGAGCTGAATCTTCGGGTTGTGAGTGGAGCGAAGTCTTCTTGGCTTCGAAATTTTGCTCCTTGCGAAGCCTGATTTCGGAGTTGTAAAATACCTCCAAACCAGAACTTCGAAGGGTGTGTTCGAAGCCTGTTCCACAGAAGACAGTATTAAAACAGAAGGCTATTTTAGTCTGAAATTTTAAAAAGCTCCCACCCCTCTGGTCGCCGTTTCCGGTCCAACAGTTGCAAATATCTTATTGCCTTGTATTGCTAGAAAACTCTCACTAACTTAAGTATTTCATAATTATATAAAAAATAAATAAACTGTACATATTAATATTCACTACTTAAGTATTCCATAATTATATAAATAATAAATAAAATATTAATATAGTGATGTCATATCATCTTGAGTATAAGTTTAATTTGCGTAAAATCCTATGCGTATCCATTTTCCTATTCACATTCGATAGAATTTGGATATATGTTTCCATATCTATATTTGTAAAACAAATTTAAATGTTTTCGAATATCATCCATATTTAATTCAGATATAAATACGAATATTCATATTTATAGTTATTCGAATATTAATACGAATAATTCGGATATTTTAACACCCGTATTCATCCCTACTAAGCTGCGAGAAAGAAAGGAAAGGTACACGTTGTGCGGTGCCTCAAAGTTCCGCGTTATGGTGAGAACTTAATTACATGGGCCTCACTTAATTACCAGTGCGAATCGAGATTAATATAGGGTGTGCTTGAATTTGTCACAACCCACGAATCTTTGTCGTATTGGATCTATTCAAGCCGTGTTGAATTGGTCGGAATTCGCGAACAAAAGGCTAGGAAAACTTGTCGAATTTGTAAACTCACCAGCCACCAAGCCTGCAAATCTGCAACGATGAAAGTACGATGTTCGCTATGGTGATCTCGTGCTACTCTCTTTATTTGTGTCGTTATCATCTATCGTTGTGGTATATGAACTGCTGGCCTGCTGCTACAAAGAGCTGTTGCTTTCGACTGCGGCGAAGGACCAAACCAGTGACAATTAGGTCTGATGAGCACCTTAATAAGCAAAGGCATGACCACCCAAATGACGTTCCATCTTATGAACAGATGATATTTTCTTCAACCAAGGGGATTTTCCGATTGAAAAGTTGGTCCCGGAAAGCGACCAACGCGTAGAAGAGAGACCGTGGGACGAAGAAGGAACGTGCCATTATTGCTTAGAGCTGACTACTCTGCAAGCCTTCAGAAACCAAGCAACACAAGTTGTTTTGTTTAATCGTTCCATTCGATGGCATCACAAGGTTTTTTTTATTAATCCAATCCATGTTCGCTTTCGACTTCTTCCAAGTTCCAAGATGGATTCCTTTCGACCAGGAAAAATCCTAGATAAGGTTAACTATACAGTGCCTACATTATTCCGTCAGGTGTTAACATTTCGTTTCAGGTTCCACCAGTGTAGTATTATACTGTCTTTCCTTCAGACTTAGCGAAGCTGACGAAACATGATAGCTTGACACTAGTTAAATTACTAACTGAGGCTAAACGCACCATAATATCTAATCCACCAGCTGATTAGCGACATGCGTAGGTAGATGTCTCCGGAAGCGATTAGCAGAACAAGGACAATACTTTTCCCTCTCCTTAAGAAAAGAATCTTTCTTCATATCGACAAGACAAATAATTGGCGTTCTTTACAAGATGGGAAACGAGCGCGGTTGCTTTGACGAAAGATGGAATGATCCCATGACAAGAGCGTACTAAGGCGAAGCGGGAAAAAAGTTGTCGATAGCAAGTCGTTATTGCAAGACTGCAACTCTGTAAGTTGCTAACAAGTCGGCATGGGAGTGTTCGAATTTATAAAATTTAGATTAAAACTTACACTATTTATGATTACTCATATACGGAATAAATCATAATACTTTGATGAAGCCGTAAGAGACTAAGAGTTGTGTGATTTCTTTGTACTAGCCGGTGTAAATCGTGTTGGCCCTGGACGCCACCTACACTACCTTTGGACATATTTGCGAAGAGTTTCTCGAACGAAATTTATGATCAGGATAATTTTAGAAGTAGAACTGTCTAGCAAGAAGGAAGTCTTCCTACTTACGGCTCCCTTTTATATTGTACACCATGAAAATCGAGGACTCGATCCAAATTGAAAGGAAATAGATCAAACCGAAAAAAATCTTGATATAAAAAGTTATTAGAGAAAAAGATATCTGCTTACTAGAGAAAATCTTTTAGATGAAAGGTCTTTAAAAATAGGTAAGATATCAAAATCCACAAATTGTTTTAAATGAAAGGTCATTAATCTTATATAAAAGAATGATTTTAATAATTTACAAAAAAATTGGTTGCTCATTATAAAAATAGGTGGAATTCCGTATAGCAAGATCATTTTCCTACAAGGAGAAGACGAGGGCTCCACACCTGCGGTTATTTTTATAGTTGGACGCCGTTCTGGGGAATTGATCTCTCGCTGACATGATGGCATCCTGGCGAACGGGCCATGGCCGGGGCAAATAATGCAGGCCGGTGATAGAGAGATAGAATTTGGTCGTGGTGGGGTTGTGGTGTTGACACTTTGTTTTGGTGCTTTTGGATCGAAGAGATGCACAGGATGTAAAATGAATGGACTGAAAACGGGTGATGATTTGCTGCCGTGTTCTGGTCTCGTTCATTGCTCACGAATCCACCACGCATCGCAGAGCATGCTGCATGTATGTCGTCCTCTGAATTCTGATAAACATGCTGTAGAAACCAATCATCCGTCGACGTACATAGACGAGTTCACACTTCACACGCGATGGAAGAACGGAGTAGTTTTGTTTCGGCGTGAAAAGTATTAGTAAGGTGCACGTGCGTTGCAACGGATTCATAATTTTAATGGTAATATATTTAGAACATTATATATATTTGTTGAACACATTTGTTTAGTAATATTGCGATGATAAGAAACAAAGTAAAACAATACATAGAGGTATCATTTCTATATAAAGTGTCATTGCATATTTATAATTACAGATCTGGTATGAAATTGTACAATGTACTATACAATGAGCACATATTCTTTTATCTACTCAGTGAGCACTTCCTTGTAGACGATATTCTTCGTTAGCGTGCTTGTTGAATTGATACCCCTATTTGTTTCCGAAGCGGCGAGTATTTTGATATTGCTACGATAAGTTGCTCGTGACAGAGCTACATATAATTGTCCATGAGAGAACACTGGGTTCGGGAGGTATATTCCAACATGTGGTATTGTTTGACCTCGTGCTTTATTAATTGTCATTGCAAAACTCACCCTAACAGAAAATTGACTCCTCTTAAACTTGAAGGGGAACATTTCATCATCGGAGGGGCACAAGGGTATGCGTGGAAGGAAGACTCTCTCACCAGCATGTTGTCCCAATACAATTTCAGCATCAATAGTATTTCTTTGAAATGCTCGGACTATCAACCTAGTCCCATTACATAGACCATTGGCTGGGTCAAGATTTCTGAGCAAAATCACAGGACAATTAACCTTGAGTTTTAATATATGCGGAGGTTACCCATTTGGCGTTAATGAATTCAGGAACTCAGACGGATAATGGTTGCATGGATCATCGACTGCTCGATCATGACTGTGATAAATCATCTCGTCACCAGGAAAACGTTCGATAAGCTTCATGTTTATTGCATCAACGTTCTCATTCCTCGTTGACAAAATAGCTCGAGATGTGATGTAGTCTGCATCAGTCATGTTTGCACCTAACATTGGAAATATCATGTCAATAAGACTATCAATGTCTGATTCTGCACCAGTGTATGGTACACATATCTCGTCGGGTAAATTTACATAGTCATCATCGATGGTCTCTTCAATGCTATTGCCAATCCGTAGCAGGTAGTCTGAAAACCATATATCTGACCGAGCTCTCATATTATGGACAAGTCTCAATTGATGCATGTTATCCCATAGGTAAGATCTACGCAAGGTTGCGTTTACAATTTGAGCCATATTCCCCTTTCGTATAACTGGAAGAACTTGTCTGAAGTCACCTCCAAAAACCATTGTTTTTTCTCCAAACGGTAGATTGGGTTTTTCCATTATGTCCCTCATGATCTTGTCCAACGCCTTTATTGCCTGTCTTTTTGTCATGGAGACTTCATCCCATAATATAAGCGAAGCTTTTTGAAGAAGCTTCGCAGTACCACTTTGTTTGGTGAAGTTACACACCGTATTATCTTGTATGCTTAGTGGTATTTTGAACCTTGAATGAGCAGTCCTACCTCCAGGCATGATGGAAGCAGCAACACCAGATGTTGCAGTAGCAATAGCTATCTTCCCCTCGCTACGGACTTTTGCTAATAAAGCTTTGTACAGAAAGGTCTTTCCTGTTCCTCCTGGGCCATCAACAAAAAACACACATCCACTATTGTTGTCAATGGATGATAGTATAATATCATAAGCATATCTCTATTCTGCATTAAGAGAGGAAGTGCTCGCTAGTAGCTATCCACCTGTATAGAGGACTCTTCACAAATCTCCCTCACCTCACCCGCCATGGTGTCATATGATTCATCAATTTCTGCAAGAGGAAATGATGTTATCTCTTTACCCATTGACTGAAGCAATTTTCTGATATCTAATAACACCATTTGTTCAACTGCATATGAATTCATCTGGGATCGTCGGATGTCATCAGACATTGCTTCGAAGTGTGTGTTCCAGAGTCGACGCACATCGCTAGGTTCACAATAAACCAATATTGTAGCAAACAACCTTCGGAGGGACGAAGGCATATGAAAAACTTCAGCTTCAGAGAGGCACTCATCAATGTTGTTATCTGATTCAATAATACCTCTTTTCTCAGCGCTTTCTCGAAATGTAGGGTATACAATACCATCATATGTCCTCAAATCCTCAAATGAAGTAGCACCAACCACATGGTTTAATAGCACCCTCAAGTAGTATCTCTCTCCCTCTGCTGGATGTGCTGAGATGATCCTCCCAATCTACGTGCTTCGTTCTCTTATTTTCCAAAGCTTACGTCCAGATAACCACACTGCATTTTGTGGGAATTCCCTATAAAGTAACGTGCGTGCCCACATAAATTGTTGATTTGCCTTGAAATACTCGGTCAACATGGTTCTTGAGGCACCCTGTTGGTCGAGAACTTCACGTACATCGGCATTCTCTCTATAAGACACAAGATGCATTCCTGGGAGGTGGAGCTGTAACTGTAGCACTGGTGGCGAAATCCCGCTAAGATCAATTCCAAATATTCTCCACAATGCCTCCTATGGTGTTACCCACCTAGCATCCCTATATTCATTTATCTCATTAATCTCGTGGTTTTCATCAGCTTCATTCACGGACACAGACGCCCTATCATACCCCTTATAAATATACTTGTAGAGGTACTTAATAGCCTTAATGCTCGAACAAACCTTTGCATTGATGTGACAGTCATACATTCTTAGAAGCATAGGATTATATGGAACAACCCATCTATTGTCTAAGTCATGACCTCTCACTCTTACCCTCTTTCTGTCATCCCTTCTCCTGTAGATAGGGTAAGAATCTTGGCCTTGGATAGTTGTGTCACTAAATTGGCGTGGATAATAGCACTTGCAACTACCATTTTCCATGCATAGACTCTTTCTATTTAGTGGGCCACATAGGCCATGCATCATATGTTTCACTACCATTTCATGTAGCTCTGGGTATATATCCTTATTTGGAAGTTGTTGGACCGGAAACGGCGACCAGAGGGGGGGTGAATGGGAGCTTTTAAAATTTCGGGCTAAAAACTAGCCTTCGGTTTCAGTTCTGTCTTCTGCGGAACAGGCTTCGAACACTACCTTCGAAGGTCTGGTTCGGAGGTACTTCGACACCTTCGAACACAGGCTTCGGAGGAGCAAAAGTTCGAAGCCAAGAAGACTTCGCTTCCACTAACACCCCTCGAAAAACTACTCTGCTAAGTCAGTGCAGGCTCCGCACACAGGGTGCTTCGAGCAGGCTTCGCACTTCACCCTTCGCAAGAGTGGACACCCCTCTGAGGACTTCGACCAAGTACTTGGCAGCAGCAACTGGTGCTGGGCTTCGTACACGAAGGTCTACACGCACACAAACGGACTACACTAAGGGCTTCGAAACAAGAAGCAAAACGGGCCTCGGTCAGGGCTACGCTAGTAAGCAGTGAGGTCACGCCTCCTGTTACACAGAGCGAATGCACACTGACAAAACACACTTCGCACGAAAAACAACCTTCGCCTCAACAGGCTTCGGTGCACGACTACAGGCGAGGTATGCAACACGAGCTCAAGCAAAAAGCACAGGAAACAGGGCTTCGCCGCTTGAACAAGGAACACAAAATGAATTGAACTCTAGATGAAATACAGCGAGGTATGTGGCTACAGGAGCTCAATAGTAAATGCTCAAAGTGTTAAATGTTACCTACCGAGCCCCCATATTTATAGCCCACAGTTCACCCAAAGGAAATGACTACACTACCCCTAGGGTTTACATTGATTTTGTCTCTACAGAACTAAGGGGTACAAAAGGTAGTCCACCTTTATTCTGGAGGCTTCTCTGTCAGCTTTGCAGAGGGGGACAGTGTCAGCCTTTTACAGAACAGACAGTGTCAGCCTTTGCAGTCTTTGACCTTTTGGAATCCTCCCTTCGCACGCGAGGGTGCGGTAGCTTCGGTGAGAAGCCTGAAGCCAGATGGCCTTCGCTCCACCGAAGTCAGTCTCCGATACACTGACGGTTTTGAGCCGAAGCCGTCAAAGCCCCTTGGGCCTTCGCACCAACACCTCCGGAGTGGACCACCACGGCTTCGCAGCTACTCCCAGCTCGAACTCCGTCAGTCCGTGTACCGAAGCCATGCAGGCCGAAGCACCTCAAGTCAACCTTGCTCCGGAGCTAGCCTTGCTCCGAAGCCTTCCTCACTCCAAAGCCCCACCTTCGGAGTACCACCCTTCGAAGTCCCTCCTTCGTCCAAGGCCTCCGCATGAAGCATTCCATGAGCACTTCGTCGCAGTGTCTCTCCCCGAGCACACTCCTCGACGAGCCTCACCCGGACCATGCCTTCGATGCGCCTCGACTTCTGAGACCTTCGTCGGGCACCTTCGAATGTCTCCCTCCGGAGCACACTTCGAATTCCTTGCCTCCGCAGAGGACTTGATCCACCAACTCCGAAGTCACTCCATTCGGAGTTCCTTCGAAGTGCCTCACCTCCGAGTACTTGTCTCGGAGTACCTTCAGCCGGAGCCACGCTCCGCACTCTCTGCCTTCACCTGGCACGCCTCGACCCGAGGACCGACCCGGACCACCTTCGCAGTCACCGTGACGGAGCTCCCCGCTCCCCTGGCATCAAGCCTCCCGCTTGACCCAGGTTCACCTGCTGCGAACCTTGTCTGTCGCCTCCGAAGTCCCTGCGCACCACAGACAAGCAAACAAGTGTATCCTGTACTTCGGAGACCTCTCCGGGTTAGCAACCTCCGGCACACACTCCGGTGTACCGCCCAAAGTACCGAACCCTTCGGTACGAACCCAGTCATCGTGTACTGTCGGACCCCTCCGACATGCACACTCCGCTGCAACGGCTGCAGCAAGCAAACACCGAACACCCTTCGGTAAAACCACCTCCGAATACCCTTCGGAGGTCCAACCTCCGAACCCCCTTCGGAGGTACCCTTCGAACAGAGGGTAAAAAGCCTGTCAATCACTCATCACAAAACACCGAAACCAACCCTTGGTTTCTCAATCTCCCCCTTGATGAGTGCATTGACAACCAAATCGAAGTTCAAGAAAATTAAAAAAATTCAGCACACAAGTGACCATAAAAACTCAGAAAAGAGCCAAATCATGTCACTTGATAAAAGAATTTTCCTCCCCCTTTCTCACAAGAGTTAAAAGCCCCCTTCGGCAGTAAGAACTCCCCCTTAGTTAAATTTTTCTTTGGCAACAAAGAAACTTCTCCCCCTTTATGTCAAATGTTCTCCCCCTTTGACAATTATACCTCTTGCGACAGAGAACGAAGCAAGTCTCTTCAGAATTTCTCCCCCTTTGGCAATGCAAGCATCAAGGAGCATGTAAAAAGATGCAAAGCTTCGAATTGAGCAGAATAGCAAAGACATATGAAGCAAAAATATGCCAACAATAACACCAATGATCATGGGCTCAGCTCAAATTAATTATTCTCTAAAAGCATGATGAAGCATGTGATTGGATCATTTTTTGAAATAAAAGCATCACCACTTAGTCAAAGAAGCTAGACAAGTAAGAGCAAGGACTGCGCAAAGCTAGTCAATTTCTACTCTAGACAGACAAGTCCAGTTCAAATGGAGCTTGAAAAGCAAACTTGATAATCAATGAATTTTGTTGTTCTTTTCTTAGTGCCAGGGGTTATTTGTTTGTCCACCTTATATTCCAATCAGGCCAAGCCTAGGCATGAAAGCCATAAGAAACTTAAGGCAATGATTTTGGCAAACACTGCACTATTCCAGTTCAGACCAATGTGCAATGGTAAGCAGTCTAGAATAGGGTAGTGCGACAAACAAACCCACCTGGATCTTTTAACTTAAAGCATGCAAATCATGGAATTTTTGATTTTAACCAAGTGAACCAATTGTTTGGTACTATATGAATATCCATGAAAATTGAGAACAATTTTGCAAGTTGCAATTTTTAGCTTCCAAAGAAATGTGTCTTGCTATCAAGCAGATAAAAGATAGCTAAAGCAGTCCTGCCTAAACAAGCTAGATTCATGACTAAGCAGTGAGTATGTGTTGATTTGAAAATAAAACACCATGCACATAAATGTTCCAGATGAATTAACAAGAGCTGAGCTGACATGATTTTATGAATTATAAGCAGGCATATAAGTGCAAAATATGTAAATGCAATTTCAACACAATTAGACAAAGGCACATCCATCTAAAACAGCTCCCCCTCACAAAATGCCGTAAGGGTGACAAATGCCAAGTTCCCCACGCAAGTAAGCAAATCGAGAAGCATCGAGGGGTTTTGTAAAAATATCGGCAAGCTGGTGTTGGGTATCAACATATTGAAGTTCAATATCACCCTTCTCATTGTGATCTCTGAGAAAATGATATCTCACGTCAATGTGTTTGGTTCTGGAATGCTGAACTGGGTTGTTTGCAATACAAATAGCACTAGTGTTATCACAGAAAAGTGGAACACTCTTATAATCTAACCCGAAATCCCGCAAAGTGGAAACCATCCACAAAATCTGAGAGCAACAGCTAGCTGCAGCAACATATTCGGCCTCAGCCGTTGATTGTGCAACACTAGACTGTTTGCGGGAAGACCAGCAAACCAGTGAAGTACCCAGAAAATGACAAGTACCAGAGGTACTCTTCCTATCAATTCTACACCCAGCAAAGTCCGCATCGGAATAACCTCGAAGACATAAAGATGAGGACATTGAATACCATATGCCAAATTCAAGGGTGTGTTTGAGATACCTTAGGATGCGCTTAACCGCTTGGCGGTGCGTAGCTCGTGGTGAAGCCTGAAAACGAGCGCACAGACACACAGCGAAGTGTATGTCCGGCCTCGTGGCAGTCAAGTAGAGGAGGGAGCCGATCATGCTCCGGAACTCCTTCTGATCTACGGCTTCTCCATCTTCGTCAGGGTCCAACGCTACAGATGTAGCCATTGGAGTGGCGAGGGGCTTCGCATCGGACATGTCGAACTTCTTGAGCAGGTCATTGGTGTACTTTGTCTGGTGGACAAAAGTACCTTGTTTGCTTTGCTTGATTTGCAAACCAAGGAAAAAGGTGAGTTCACCCATCATTGACATTTCAAACTCCCTGCTCATGGTATCTGCAAACTCGGCAACCAAAGCATGAGAATAGCCACCAAAGATGATATCATCCACATAAATCTGAACTAGGAGGAAATCTTTGCCATGCTTGAGAGTAAACAAAGTTTTATCAACAGAGCCCATCAAATACCCTCGCTCAAGCAGAAAAGACTTAAGTCTATCATACCAAGCCCGAGGGGCCTGCTTGAGTCCATAAAGAGCCTTATGAAGTTTAAGGACTTTATGTGGGTACTTGGGGTTTTCAAAACCAGGGGGTTGTTTTACATAAACATCTTCACCTATGAAGCCATTAAGAAAAGCACTTTTGACATCCATTTGATAGAGTTTGAATCCCCGGGATGTCGCAAATGCAAGCAAAATCCTAATGGCCTCAAGGCGAGCAACAGGTGCAAAAGTTTTAGTAAAATCAATCCCTTCTAGTTGAGAAAAGCCCTAAGCTACAAGTCTAGCCTTGTTTCTAACTATTGTCCCATCCTCCCCTTGTTTATTTTTGAAAATCCATTTTGTTCCAATGAAATGAACATTTGGTGGAGGATCAACTAAAGTCCAGACTTGGTTTCTCTCAAAATTTTCAAGTTCCTCATGCATGGCATTGATCCAACTAGAATCAGAAAGTGCATGACTAACATCTAAAGGCTCGAAAGACGCAACAAAAGCAGAATTAGTGAAATGAGCGTGAGAACGTGTTACCCTTTGATCAAGCTCACCAATGATCTGCTCGGGAGGATGCATCCTTTGAACATGGTGTGGAGCCTCGCGGCGGGATGCAGTCTCCCCCTCAACTTGTGCGTTGGAGTGGTCCAAGATGACCGATGTTGAGGTAGTCGCTTCGGGACCTCGTGCCGAAGTAGTTGAAGCGGGGTCAGCTTTGGGGGTCGATGTCGAGGGTAGTAGGGGTTCATCCTCGAATTCTACGGGATCTTCGTCTTCGAATAAGGTCTGTTCCATGTCGTGTTCATTTGCCTGTTCAAAAGCAGAACTAACAGAGGGGGTTGATTCATCAAAAGTCACATCACATGACTCGATGACAGTGTTAGTTTCCAAATTATAAACACGATAAGAATGACCATGAGTAGTGTAACCCAAAAAGATCCCGTCAGAAGATCGCGACTCAAATTTATCCAAGTTACCACGTTTTAGGATAAAGCAGCGACAGCCAAAAACTCGAAGATGAGTAACCTTGGGCTGTCTCCCAAAACGCAGCTCATAAGATGTCAAGTTTAAAATTGAGCGCAAGAAGATTCGGTTTAAGATGTAACAAGCAGTGTTCATGGCCTCAGCCCAGAATTTTCTAGGAGTCCTATGCTCATCAAGCATCGTCCTAGCCATCTCAACCAAAGTGCGGTTTTTCCTCTCAACAACACCATTCTGTTGAGGAACTCGCGGAGCAGAGAATTGATGTTCTATGCCATGCTCCATGCAAAAGTCAACAAAGAGATTGTTTTTGAACTCAGTGCCATTATCGCTTCGAATGAATTTTAATGCACCAGGGAGTTCAGTGAAAAGTCTCAAAGCCAAGCTCCGAAAGTGTGAAAACACTTCATACTTGCTGGCAAGAAAGAAGACCCAAGAGTAGCGAGAGAAATCGTCGACAATAACAAAAACATACCACTTGCCGCCTAAAGAACTAACCCGAGAAGGACCTACAGTGTCCATATGGAGAAGTTCTCCGGGTTGTTCAGTCATCACCGTGGTGACTGGCGAATGCGAAGCGGCGATCATCTTACCATGTCGACAGGGAGCGCAAACTAAATTCTTCTCAAACTTGAGCTTGGGCAATCCTCGGATCAAGCCTAGGGCGCTCAGACGAGCGAGCAACTCAAAGCTCATATGCCCTAGTCTCCTATGACACTTCCAAAGCTCAGAAGTCGAATGTGCAACAAGACAATGAGAAGAACCAGACGACTCTGAAAAATCAGCTCCAAAAACTCTCCCAACCCTAAAGATCTTACACACCACAACGCCATCAGAATTGAGCACTTGCGAAGTATCGCGATGAAATCGCACTTCGAAGCCCTCATCAAGCAACTGAGATACAGACAGCAAATTGTATCCCAGGTTTTCAACCAAAGCAACATCTTTGAGAGTGAAATTCGAGTTAATTCTTACCACACCTTTACCTTTCACTCTACTCCTTCGATTGTTTCCGAAGGTGATATGTTCCCTTTGCTTGGTTGTGGTGAGGCTGGAGAACCATGCTGCATCTCCGGTCATGTGGCGCGAACAACCGGAGTCCATGATCCACGTTCCCTCCAAGCCTCGACCTGTCGCCTACACACGATAAGAATGTCTCGATCGCTCAGTGCTGGGGTGAGTGAAATAATGACGAGGCATCCAGCACTGAGTGACACGAGTAGTAGGCACAGTAAAAGTAGACGGTCTACGCACATGATAATCAGAATGATGCAAAGTGCGAGGTCTACCTACATGCTGTGAAAGAACAACATGTCGAGGTCTCCTACTCTGACGAGGTACAAATCTGCTAGCCCGAGGTCTACCACCATATGGAACATAGTGAAGACCTCGAGGAGCAAAACCTCTCCGAGAAGCATGAGGAGCCTCAAAAGCAGGACGATAGTACATCTCAGACTCATGCATACCTAAAGATGGGTAATGCATGTCCTGATAACTCATCGCCTGTGCGCGTCGCTCATCCTTGATGCGACGAAAACAGAACCCAACCAAATGACCCGCCCGCTGACTGTAGGAACAGTGAAAAACTCTCCTGGGGGCACTCTCATGGGTCACAGGAGCAACTCTCACAGGCTCCTTGGGTTTTCTCTGAGTGGTTTTCTTGGGAGGATTTTTCTTGGCAGGAGGAGTGGTTTTCTTTTGTGGATGGGTAGGCCTTTTGGCTGATGGGGTGTCCAACAGAGCTCTCTCTTTCTCTAGGGTGGTGGGAGAGGTAAAAACAGTTTTGGTTTTACTATCTGAAGGTATCCTCTCAAAACCCAAACCTAGAGCTACCCCTGCTCTGTCAGCACACAACTTGGTCTTGGCCAAGAGCAAATTCTTCCTACCCTTTCCCTCAGTGCATTTGTTTACCACGGAAAGAAGGTATTCATTTTCTGACATGAGGTTCTCAGCTCGCTCTCTAACAGTGCCTAGCTGGTCCTTAAGGGTAATGCAAGTGTCACAAACAGGTTGCACATCCTTAGAACTACCGGCCCTCTCCAATCTAGCCTCTAAATCATGAACATGCTTATCACGTAAATTAATGCTATCGCGTAATAAAGAGCAGTTCATGCAATCAATAACATCATGAGGTCTAGAATCCACCTCCAAAAGCTGCTTCTGTGCAGTCTCAAGCTCAGAAAGAGTTTGAGCATGAACAGAACGCAACTGAGCAAGCTCACTCATGACAACAGAACAGGACTCACATTCAGCGTCATCAAATTTAGACTTACGCATGGCATATTCAGTAGAAACATTTTCTAGCCTAAGTCTAAGGTCTTTTCTTTCTCTAGCGGCTTGCACAAGTAATCTATCCTGACCAAGCACTACTTCATTCAGCTCATCTAATTTAATTAGTAGCTGGTCAGATGATAGGTTTACCTCAGATGAGTCAAGCTCATCGCCGCTGTGATCGCTGTCGGCCATGAAGCAAAGGCCGGTGAAGTCTCGTCCCTTCTTGTCCTTCTTGTCCTCCTTCCTTGGGGACTCCTCCTCCTCAGAGCTCGACTCCTCAGTTGAGGATGTGTCGATGTCGCTGAGAGCAGCAACAAAGGCTCTGGAAGTGGCCTTGGCTACTTTTTTAGCCATCTTGCCGCGCTTGCCCTTTACAAAGGGTTTCCTCTCCTTGTGGTATTTGGGGCGCTCACTCTCATCTCTCTTCTTGAGCTTGGGGCAATTGGCCTTAATGTGAGAGGTGTCGCCACATTCATAGCAACCACTAAAACCACTTCTCCTCTGATCCCGTCTCTCATGGTGAAAACGGGTGAACCTCCGGGCAATGAGAGCAAGCTCATCATCAGCTAGAGTGTCCACCTGCTCCTTTGTGACGGAGACCAGGGAAGACAAAGCAAAACCATCTGCAAAAACACAAGTACCAGATGTGCTTGGTTCTGCAGTGGTGCCACGGCTAGTGCTAGAAACCAATGCCAATGGCTGTGGCAAAGAGCTTCTGTGCACAGCAAGAGATGCCTTGGCAATCTCTGTGGACTTTAGCTTGCTAAAGAGTTCATCGCAGGTTAAAGTGTCATATCCTGCGGACTCCTCAATGCTGGATATCTTCACTTCCCATATGCTACGGTCAAGAGCATAGAGAAGCTTGATAGCCCTATCGTGATCATTGTAAGCAAGCGTCCCGTTGGATCGCAAGTTACTCACTATCGCGTCAAAGCGAGAAAACATGGCATCTATAGATTCACCAGGTGCCTGCACAAACAGCTGATACTGTTGATTGTAGGTGCTTTGGCGCCTGGCCTTAATCTGAGTAGAGCCCTCATGAAAAACAGTGAGTGTTGTCCAAATCTCCCTAGCAGTCCTAAGGTGCTGCACCCTATCGAACTCACTTCTACTCAGACCGATGAACAGTATGTTTCTTGCCTTGGAATTGGCATTATACTGATCCTTCTCAGTCTGAGAGGTGCGAGTCTCAGGGATGGAATATTGTGAGTCCACAATCTCCCAAATTGCATTTCCTTGGCTTAACAAGTAAGCCTCCATGCGCACCTTCCAGTATGCAAAGTCTGTCCCATCGAACAGAGGAATTTTACTGCCTCTATCCATGTCGCCAACAGATCACAAAACCGGTTAAGGTCAACTGGTGATCTTAACCAGCTCTGATACCAATTGTTGGACCGGAAACAGCGACCAGAGGGGGGGTGAATGGGAGCTTTTAAAATTTCGGGCTAAAAACTAGCCTTTGGTTTCAGTTCTGTCTTCTGCGGAACAGGCTTCGAACACTACCTTCGAAGGTCTGGTTCGGAGGTACTTCGACACCTTCGAACACAGGCTTCGGAGGAGCAAAAGTTCGAAGCCAAGAAGACTTCGCTTCCACTAACACCCCTCGAAAAACTAATCTGTTAAGTCAGTGCAGGCTCCGCACACAGGGTGCTTCGAGCAGGCTTCGCACTTCACCCTTCGCAAGAGTGGACACCCCTCTGAGGACTTCGACCAAGTACTTGGCAGCAGCAACTGGTGCTGGGCTTCGTACACGAAGGTCTACACGCACACAAACGGACTACACTAAGGGCTTCGAAACAAGAAGCAAAACGGGCCTCGGTCAGGGCTACGCTAGTAAGCAGTGAGGTCACGCCTCCTGTTACACAGAGCGAATGCACACTGACAAAACACACTTCGCACGAAAAACAACCTTCGCCTCAACAGGCTTCGGTGCACGACTACAGGCGAGGTATGCAACGCGAGCTCAAGCAAAAAGCACAGGAAACAGGGCTTCGCCGCTTGAACAAGGAACACAAAATGAATTGAACTCTGGATGAAATACAGCGAGGTATGTGGCTACAGGAGCTCAACAGTAAATGCTCAAAGTGTTAAATGTTACCTACCGAGCCCCCATATTTATAGCCCACAGTTCACCCAAAGGAAATGACTACACTACCCCTAGGGTTTACATTGATTTTGTCTCTACAGAACTAAGGGGTACAAAAGGTAGTCCACCTTTATTCTGGAGGCTTCTCTGTCAGCTTTGCAGAGGGGGACAGTGTCAGCCTTTGCAGTCTTTGACCTTCTGGAATCCTCCCTTCGCACGCGAGGGTGCGGTAGCTTCGGTGAGAAGCCTGAAGCCAGATGGCCTTCGCTCCACCGAAGTCAGTCTCCGATACACTGACGGTTTTGAGCCGAAGCCGTCAAAGCCCCTTGGGCCTTCGCACCAACACCTCCGGAGTGGACCACCACGGCTTCGCAGCTACTCCCAGCTCGAACTCCGTCAGTCCGTGTACCGAAGCCATGCAGGCCGAAGCACCTCAAGTCAACCTTGCTCTGGAGCTAGCCTTGCTCCGAAGCCTTCCTCACTCCGAAGCCCCACCTTCGGAGTACCACCCTTCGAAGTCCCTCCTTCGTCCAAGGCCTCCACATGAAGCATTCCATGAGCACTTCGTCGCAGTGTCTCTCCCCGAGCACACTCCTCGACGAGCCTCACCCGGACCATGCCTTCGATGCGCCTCGACTTCTGAGACCTTTGTCGGGCACCTTCGAATGTCTTCCTCCGGAGCACACTTCGAATTCCTTGCCTCCGCAGAGGACTTGATCCACCAACTCCGAAGTCACTCCATTCGGAGTTCCTTCGAAGTGCCTCACCTCCGAGGACTTGTCTCGGAGTACCTTCAGCCGGAGCCACGCTCCGCACTCTCTGCCTTCACCTGGCACGCCTCGACCCGAGGACCGACCCGGACCACCTTCGCAGTCACCGTGACGGAGCTCCCCGCTCCCCTGGCATCAAGCCTCCCGCTTGACCCAGGTTCACCTGCTGCGAACCTTGTCCGTCGCCTCCGAAGTCCCTGCGCACCACAGACAAGCAAACAAGTGTATCCTGTACTTCGGAGACCTCTCCGGGTTAGCAACCTCCGGCACACACTCCGGTGTACCGCCCAAAGTACCGAACCCTTCGGTACGAACCCAGTCATCGTGTACTGTCGGACCCCTCCGACATGCACACTCCGCTGCAACGGCTGCAGCAAGCAAACACCGAACACCCTTCGGTAAAACCACCTCCGAATACCCTTCGGAGGTCCAACCTCCGAACCCCCTTCGGAGGTACCCTTCGAACAGAGGGTAAAAAGCCTGTCAATCACTCATCACAAAACACCGAAACCAACCCTTGGTTTCTCAGAAGTTCTGCTGAGATAACATTATCATACTCATCGGGACAACTTAATTTGTATGTTGACTCCATGATAAGGAGGAAATGTGCATGTGGTAGACCCCTTTTTTGGAACTCGATTACATGGACTTGTGGTGCAATGATTCCTATGATATGTTTACGAAATAGCTGGAATTTGAGATCCTCTAGCTTGGCTTTAAATACACGCACAACAAAAGCAGGACGATCTTGTGGTGTTTGGCCAGGTCCAAGCTCCCTACTTATCTCTTCCCAATTAGGATTACAAGTCATTGTGATAAATATGTCGGGTTTTCCATACTTCTGCACCAAGGCCACAACATCCATGTATCTTCGTATCATATCCTTCCCGCCACCGATAAACGATGCAGGTAGGACCCATCTTTTTCCCAATCTGCTCGCTCTATGTTCTACAACAGATACACTGTCCATCAAGCCTTGGTAAAGATCTGGACGAATTTTCTTCTGATTGTATAAGAAGTAATTCAGTCGAGATGTTTCGATCTTTATGTAGGTATCAACTACAAACTATTGGAATAGACGTCTCCCATGCAATACCGTGTTGAAGATTCCACTACGCATCTGGAATTTATAGCAATAATACTCGCGCATCGAAACAAAAAACTTGCTGGTAGTATCTACAAAGCAAAGAGAAATCAGTTAGGTGATTAGCGTACGGATTAATAGTATCGTAATAACATGAATATGAGTCACTTAGCTAACCTGAGTTGTCAGCATTTCTTTGTCGGGTTGTACTTATCTGACTAATGTCAATACCTTCTCTTGGTATATCAGAATGCCAACTGATCTCTGCTCTTGGAAAAAATAGGGGGTATGACAAAGGGTCGTAGCACCCATCACTCGGTCTAATTGAATAATATTTGTTGTTATTGCCAAACAAGGTGATGCTACAATCAAAATGTTTATTAATATCATTCCCCTCAACCCACACAACAGCAACCTCTGATGTTAATGGTCTGTTATAAGTTCTCTAGTCTAGCTTATAGTCCATATTTAGCACAATACGATGTTCATCAACGTCTTCAACCTGTCCTAGGCTTCTGAATGTTTCAGAGTAGGGATTATCTCTCAAGATATGTACCAAACATCTAATAATAGATATGTCCCTTTCTCTATATATCTCATCTGGAGCACGACGGAAACGATGTGATAAGCTAGAATCATCATCATAGAAGTACAACTGCAAGTGGCTAGGTTCATTGTCTCCATTCCCAAAAGAATGTATGTTATGGTACATTTGCCCATGCGCTTTAAATGTGTACACTCCATCCCTTGCACTTGAGAGGTTCTTGTCATAATCACAGTACATTGTGGTGAAGGAAAAATGACTGTTAAAATATCTAATATTCTCCATAAAGTGTTGTGATTGAACGTCTTCACCTGTGTACAACCGTCGAAGCTCCTCAGGTGGCTCAGGCATTTCAAGTTTGACCTTGCCATTCATACAACAAAATCCCGGTGGCTCATATTCAAACCTCTTCGCACCACAATGACGATAGTCTGGCTAAGCCTTTAAAAAGTGAGCGCTACCAGGTAGGTTCTGGTAGACAACGTTGGTTGTATCGAGGTTGTTAGAGCCTATCTCAGAGGCATGTGGTGTATTACGAACAACACAGTTTGGACCAAGAGTTCTTCTTCTTGCTCGATATCGTTGGTTACGTTTTTCTCGCATAACCAGTGTGGCGCCCCGATTTATCAAAATCGAGACATTATTGAATTTCCATAGAAAAACAATAATAACAAGAGGTTCATCATGTGACAATCGTACATACGACAAGTATTCATGGCACGCAGACCATATTTATTACATCAGAGTAAAAATTAAATAAGTAAATAAAAGCATGACGAACGTCTTCTTCAGGATCTTCTCTTGACTGGGTCGCTACTCCAGACCATCTTCATAATAGGCATCCTCTGAAGTGTTCAACGGGTATGAGTACAAAAGTACTCAACAAGCCACCGCAAATGCAAGTAATAATGCAGGATAATAAACAAAGAAGGGTAATGGCTAACAGTGCGGAAAAGTACATTTTCAGTTATTGCATTTAGTGTAGTCAGATTTAATCATGCGGAAAAGTAAACATGAGCATCAACAACACCATCTAACTCGAGGAGTACGTTTTACCTCCTCGCACAATAGTCCTTACATGTCAAACCATCATGCACATACATATTCAAAGTAATCTAACTGTGGGATGTCACGCAACCCGCCCTTGACCGTGGGCTCGGCTTTTCGAAAAGATTTAATGACTCTGATCAGAGATGTACTACTGTACCCTCAAGGCACGCACTCATCCCAAACGAGATGACCCACACCATGGGAACTCGTGCCAAAACCTCGCCATGAAATGCTCCAAGCGATAACCACCCGCTCTAGGTTTCACCGGCGCGCCGAGCCGCATCCCGGCTAACGTCGCACCCCCTTTTGCGCCATATTGGTACAAGCCACCCGCAAGTGCTGCTTGACCCATCTCCAAATGGTGGCCTCGGTTTGGAACACTCCATACCTTAGTTAGGACTTACCCATTAGACTTGTGGTTAGTACGGAAGTGTATTGCAACGGATCCCACAGACCGGTCCTTATAGTGCCCCGGGTGCTACCGACCAATGCCCTAGCTTGCACCCGGAACCCACCATGCATACACTCACAACCATGACTCATCACCGACAGAATTCCAAGGATAAGAAGTAACGGGGATCATATAGTAGAACCATTTGCTACGACTCATTCTTTTATCCTATAGCGATCATGTCAATACATTGGACACTAGCTAATATCATTAATCATATGGTGACAAGGAGGTTAGGCGAATCCGAGGTGGGGCTAGGGTTTCTGCCGGCGAGGGGGGGATTTGGGGGCAGATCTCGCGGGGAAGACGGGTCCGACAGGTGGGCCAAGGTGGTCAGCGGGTGCGAGCACGCGAGAGAGGGGGCTGACGGGTGGGGCCGAGGCGTCAGGCGCGCGCGCGAAGACAGGAGGGCTCGCTGACAGGCGGGGCCTGGGTGTCAGTCAGAGCGCGCGGGAGGGAGTGGGCTGGGCCGGCCGGGAGAGAGAGAAGGGAGGGGAGGGAGCTCATTACTGTTTGAAAATACTTTCTGATTAAAAATAATTGCATAAATTGATTTAAAATAATAGTGTTACTTCCAAGGTTGTTAAAAATTTATAAAATCCTCAAAAATATTTCTTGGCTTTGGGAGTTTATACAAAAATTTTCAGCCCCTGGTTTGGTCATTAACTCTATGATGTAGTTCAAAAGGGTATAAAAAGGGTATTAAAGGTATTTTCAGAAATATAAAATTCAGGAAATTGAATTAAATAATATTTTTATCGTTTTGGAAATTTGGGGTGTTACAAACCTATCCCCCTTACAAAGAATCTCGTTCTCGAGATTGCAACGTTACTCGAATAACTCGGGGTATTGGGCTTTTAGTTCGTCTTCCTTTTCCCAAGTCGCTTCTTCGGCGGGATGGTTGTTCCATTGAACCTTGCAGAAGCGAACGACACGACTTCTGGTTACTCTTTCATTGGTTTCCAAGACCTTGATGGGTTTCTCTATGTAGGTCAAGTCTTCCTGGACGTTGAGCTGCTGAAGATCGGCTTGCTCGGTGGGTACGCGAAGGCACCTCTTCAGCTGAGAGACGTGGAATACATCGTGAACTCCTGCCAAGGATGGAGGCAGTTCAAGTTGATATGCCACTTCTCCTTGTCGTCGGAGGATCTGAAAAGGTCCGACGTAGCGGGGTGCTAGCTTTCCTTTCATGTTGAACCTTTGAGTGCCACGGAGGGGAGTGACTCGGAGATAGACATAATCGCCCTCCTCAAAAGCTAGGTCTCTTCGACGGTTGTCGGCATAGCTCTTCTGCCGGGATTGGGCTGCCTTCAATCGGTCTCTTATGATCTTGACCTTCTCTTCAGCTTCTCTTAATAGATCGGTCCCAAAAAGTTGTGACTCTCCGGTTTGATCCCAGAGCAACGACGTTCTGCACTTACGTCCGTAGAGTGCTTCGAACAGGGACATTTGTAGGCTGGCTTGATAGCTGTTGTTGTAGGAGAACTTCGCATATGGTAAGTTCTTGTCCCACATTCCGCCAAAGTCTAGAGCACAAGCTCTAAGCATATCTTCCAATATCTGGTTGACCCTTTCGGTTTGACCGTCGGTCTGTGGATGATAGACGGTGCTAAAGTTCAGCCGGGTGCCGAGTTCCTCTTGAAGGTTCTTCCAAAACTTGGAGGTAAACTGACTCCCGCGGTCAGATACAATCTTCTTAGGAACTCCGTGAAGGCACACGATCCGGGTCATATACAACTCAGCCAACTTGGCGACGGTGTAAGTTGTCTTGACCGGAACGAAGTGAGCTACCTTGGTGAGTCGGTCGACGATCACCCAGATAGAATCGTGACCAGCTTGGGTCCTGGGCAGTCCCGTGATGAAGTCCATTCCTATCTCTTCCCACTTCCATTCAGGGACCTTGAGAGGTTGAAGAAGTCCGGCAGGCCTCTGATGCTCTGCCTTGACTCGCCGGCATGTGTCGCACTTTGCCACATACTCAGCTATTTCTCTCTTCATGCTGACCCACCAATATTTTTCCTTCAGGTCTTGATACATCTTTGTACTCCCGGGATGGATGGAGTATAGAGTATCGTGGGCTTCTTGAAGGATGAGGGTCTTCAACTCAGGTTTGTCGGGTACGCAGATCCGGTTTCCGAACCAGATGGTACCATGCTCGTCCTCGGAAAATCCGGGGGCTTTACCCTTCCTCGTGTTCTGCTGGATCTCTAGGATGTCCGGGTCTTCCTTCTGCTTCTCTCGGATCTGGTCTATTAAGACAGGCCGAGACTCCAAGGCAGCAAGGTACGCTCGAGTGGTGATCCCTAGGTTTAGCCTTTCCATCTCCTTGTAAAGTAAAGGAGCTTGGTCCTGAATCATGATGGCATTGCAGTACCCTTTTCGACTAAGGGCGTCTACCACCACATTCGCTTTGCCCGGATGATAATGGATGCCCAAGTTGTAATCCTTGATCAGTTCCAACCATCTCCTTTGCCTGAGATTCAGATCTGGTTGGGTGAATATGTACTTGAGGCTCTTGTGGTCGGTGAAGACCTCACACCGATTCCCCACAAGGTAATGTCTCCATATCTTCAAGGCATGAACCACGGCTGCTAATTCCAGGTCATGGGTCGGGTAGTTCAGCTCATGCGGTCTCAGTTGCCGGGAGGCGTAGGATATCACTTTCCCTTCTTGCATTAAGACGCATCCCAATCCTTGACGATAGGCATCACAGTAGACGTGGAAGTCTTTCCGGATGTCTGGCAGGGTCAGAATAGGGGTTGACACTAGTTTCTTCTTGAGGGTCTGGAAGCTTTCTTCGCAGTCGGGGGTCCATTCAAACTTCACTTCCTTCTGCAAAAGTCTGGTCATAGGCTTGGCGATCTTGGAAAAATTCTGGATGAACCGGCGGTAGTATCCGGCCAATCCGAGAAAACTCCAGATCTCGGTCACGGTCGTGGGCTGCAGCCAGTTGGTTACCGCTTCAACAGTGGTTGGGTCCACTGCTATTCCTCCGGCAAATATGACATGGCCGAGGAACTTCACCTCAGATGACCAAAATTCGCATTTGCTGTATTTGGCGTACAGTTGCTGCTCCCTTAGCTTTCCGAGGGTCAGACGGAGGTGAGTCTCGTGTTCTTCCTTGGTCTTGGAGTAAACGAGGATATCGTCGATGAATACCACGATGAACTTGTCCAAGAACTCCATGAATACATTGTTCATCATGTTCATGAAGAAGGCCGGGGCATTCGTGAGTCCGAACGACATCACGGTGTACTCATAGAGTCCATAGCGGGAGGTGAAGGCAGTCTTGGGTATGTCTTCTTCTCTAATCCTCAATTGGTGATAACCTGAACTGAGGTCAATCTTGGAAAACACCGAGGATCCTTTCAGCTGATTGAATAGTTCGTCGATCCGAGGCAATGGGTACTTGTTCTTGATGGTTACGTCGTTTAGGGCTCTATAGTCCATGCACATCCTCTTGGTCTTGTCCTTCTTCATGGCAAATATAGCCGGTGCACCCCAGGGTGAGGTACTCGGTCGGATGTACCCTTTCTGCTCTAGGTCTTCGATGTTGCTCTTGACTTCGGCTAGATCATTAGCGGCCATCCGGTACGGGCGCTTGGAGATTGGAGTGGTCCCGGGGACAAGCTTGATTCGGAATTCGATGTCCCGTTTGGGAGGCATTCCGGGTAGGTCTTCAGGGAAGACGTCCGCGAACTCCTTGACTATGGGTACCTCTTCAAGAGCTATCGAGCGAAGGGATGCTCCGAGTGGTTTGCGACGGGTCATTCGAAAGGTGACGGCTGCGCCTTCAGGGTTGGTCACTGTGACGGACTTGTTGGCACAATTGATCACTCCCTTGTGCTTCATCAACCAATCCATCCCTAGTATGAGGTCGAGTCCGGTGCATTTTATGAGGACTGGCTCGGCCCGAAACAACACTCCTTGGATGTCGATCTGAACCTTAGGGCTGCATAAGCGGGCTAAGGTCCTATTGCCGGGAGTGGCAATCACCATGGGGATGGGTAGAGGGAGTACGTCCAGTTCGTTGGTCTTCACGAAATCTTCAGAGACGAAGGAGTGTGTTGCTCCAGAGTCAAATAATATTACGGCCGGTACGGAATTCACAGTAAACGTACCGAGCACGACTTCAGGAGCCTCCTGAGCTTCCTCCGTGCTGATGTGGTTGACGCGGGCACGAACCGCCTGGTTGGGTGCCGCGCCTTGGGGCTGCTTGGGGTGAGGACACTGGTGCGAATAGTGCCCTTCCTTGCGGCAGTTGAAGCAGACGACCATCCTCCCTTGGCGATCCTTCAAGATCGGGGCCTTGGCGGCTGGCGTCGGCTGAGCGACCGGAGCTGGTGGAGCGGGGCGAGGATGCCCGGCGTTGGATCCACCGGCGGCGTGAGGTGGCCTGTAGGCGGGCCGAGGATGGTAGGCGGGCGCTGGTGGTGGAGGGACGAAGTGGGGCCTCTAAGAGTTCGCCTGCTGGTGCTTGAAGGCGATCATCTTCCTCTTCTTGAGGTCCAGCCTGTTTTGCTCAGTCTCTTGGATGAGCGCTTTGTTGACTAGCTGTTGGAAGTCGGCGTAGTCGGTGGCGACGAGCTGGATGGACAGCTCATCCTTAAGTCCCCGGAGGAACTTGGCTTGGCGGAGGGCGTCGGTGCGCACTTCCTCTGGTGCGTAGCGGGTGAGGCGATTGAACTCATGGAGGTACTCCATGACGGTCCGGTTGCCTTGTTGCAGGTCGCGGAACTCCTGCTGTTTCACCGCGATGACTCCGGCGGGGACGTGGGCGGCACGGAAGGCGATGGTGAACTCCGCCCAGGTCACCACATGGTCCTCTGGATGGGACTCACGATAGTTGTCCCACCATTCAGCGGCGGGACCTTGGAGCTAGTGAGTGGCGAAGGCCACTCGCTCCCGGTCGGTGCAGGGGAGGAGGTCAAGCTTCTTTCCGATGGTACGAAGCCAATCTCCGGCCTCCATCGGGTTGGTGGTGCTTGAGAAGATGGGCGGACGCACGCGCAGAAACTCCGAGAGTTGTGGAGCGGGTGCGGGTGCTGGTGCGCGAGGGGCAGGTTCCCCGTTCTGCAGTCGGTCCAACTAAGCTTGTTGGTGCTGCATCTGTGTGAGGAGGGCGGTGATCAGTTGGTTCTTATTCGCCATCATCTCCGCCAAAGTGGGGTGGTTGGCGGAGGGCGACCCAGACTAACGCGGGCCCGTTGCACCCCAGTTGGGTACAACACCCTCGGGCGCATCACGACTTCCTCCTGCTCCGTTGTTGGAGCCGGTGTTCTGGTGGTCGGCCATCTTCTAAATTCATAAGGTTATAAGGCAAAAAGATGACAACACAATTAACGAGAATACTTATGCATATATAAATCAAGTGGTAAATGTTCATTACAATCAAGTTCTTATTCTACCCACAACACACTCGTCGTGGGTAGCACCACATACAAAATTATGCTTTTTATTTAAAATGGCGACTCCTAACGCCTACTCGCCACCGGAGGCGGTCTCCGTGCTCTCGGAACCACGGGTACGTGGCTCCTGAGGGATGGTGGGTTCGAGAAAGTTCTCGATGATGGAGTCGGAGACGAGGCCGGGGCGCGGTGCAGGGGCGCTGGTGGAGGGTCTGGCGGGGGAGGGTCATGGCGGGATCCTCTTGGGGCGAGGGAGGGGCTCACGGATGGGCTTCTTCTTCCTTGGAAGAAGAGGAACCATCTCCGCAATATCCTTCTGCAGCTACATGATCTTGCGCTGCAGCTCGCCGTTCTGTTGGATCAAGTTCTTCGTTTCTTCACGAAGGAACTCAACCGCCTCATGGTGCTCATCGGCGTCGAGCACTGCCTCCGTATGGAGGTCGTCCATAGCCTGCAGAAGACGCGACTGCCGGGCCATGACCAGATCACGCACGGAGTGAACTCCGAGGTAGATGCTACGGTGGGCTCCGGGAGTACGCTTCGGCACGAGCCGGAAGGACGAGTTCTGAAGACGATCATCGTAGATCATCCTTAGCTCCATGAAGGCCTGGAGAGCGACTCGTTGGCACGCGACGTCGAAAGTCGGGCCTCCAAGTGCTGTGGTGTAGGGTGGCAGGTGTTCTCCGGAGCCGTGGACGGTGAGGGAGACGTCGCAAGGCCCGACGAACTCGTCGGGGTACACTCCTTGGAATTCGGGTTCGAAGAGGAACCCGAGGAAGGTGAGCATCATACGGAGCTCCCGGACGAAGCCCTCGTAGTGGCGGCAGTAGCTGTGGACTTGGTAGACAAGCATCTACAAAACAGCAAGTTGAATAAAAGTGAGGAGAGGAACAAAGTTTATAAAGTAGATTTTCGAGAAATAATTTCCTGTGGCTAATGGCTAGGCGGGTCTGTTTGGCTTCCTACAGTCAAGTCGGCTCTGATACCATCTTGTGGCGCCCCAATTTATCAAAATCGAGACATTATTGAATTTCCATAGAAAAACAATAATAACAAGAGGTTCATCATGCGACAATCGTACATACGACAAGTATTCATGGCACGCAGACCATATTTATTACATCAGAGTAAAAATTAAATAAGTAAATAAAAGCATGACGAACGTCTTCTTCAGGATCTTCTCTTGACTGGGTCGCTACTCCAGGCCATCTTCATAATAGGCATCCTCTGAAGTGTTCAACGGGTATGAGTACAAAAGTACTCAACAAGCCACCGCAAATGCAAGTAATAATGCAGGATAATAAACAAAGAAGGGTAATGGCTAACAGTGTGGAAAAGTACATTTTCAGTTATTGCATTTAGTGTAGTCAGATTTAATCATGCGGAAAATTAAACATGAGCATCAACAACACCATCTAACTCGAGGAGTACGTTTTACCTCCTCGCACAACAGTCCTTACATGTCAAACCATCATGCACATACATATTCAAAGTAATCTAACTGTGGGATGTCACGCAACCCGCCCTTGACCGTGGGCTCGGCTTTTCGAAAAGATTTAATGACTCTGATCAGAGATGTACTACTGTACCCACAAGGCACGCACTCATCCCAAACGAGATGACCCATACCATGGGAACTCGTGCCAAAACCTCGGCATGAAATGCTCCAAGCGATAACCACCCGCTCTAGGTTTCGCCGGCACGCCGAGCCGCATCTCGGCTAACGTCGCACCCCCTTTTGCGCCATATTGGTACAAGCCACCCGCAGGTGCTGCTTGACCCATCTCCAAATGGTGGCCTCGGTTTGGAACACTCCATACCTTAGTTAGGACTTACCCATTAGACTTGTGGTTAGTACGGAAGTGTATTGCAATGGATCCCGCAGACCGGTCCTTATAGTGCCCCGGGTGCTACCGACCAATGCCCTAGCTTGCACCCGGAACCCACCATGCATACACTCACAACCATGACTCATCACCGACAGAATTCCAAGGATAAGAAGTAACGGATATCATATAGTAGAACCATTTGCTACGACTCATTCTTTTATCCTATAGCGATCGTGTCAATACATTGGACACTAGCTAATATCATTAATCATATGGTGACAAGGAGGTTAGGCGAGATAGCATGGCTTGGGTTGCACATCAAGGTTGGGGGATCCTAAATAAATATATTGTAAGGGTTTAATTTGACTAATGCATGTATAACCTATGTGTTTTAGCGATAGTTTAATAAAACATGGGTCCAATATGCTCAAAAGATTGGTTTGGTGACTTGCCTTGTTCAGCGAAGGGTGAGGGAGGAACTTCCGGGAAATATTCCGGCTCTTCGACGGCGTCGTAGTCTTTCCAATATAAATATAAATATAAATAAATAAATACAACGTTCAATTTAAACAATCTAAAACCACACAACAAGTATATAGGTTTTGGTTGATTTGGTTTGAAGAAAGCAAGTTGCTATGTTTCTGAAACTTATTTCATAAATAATTTAGAATGAATCAAAATGAAATATTGTCTTTCATAAAAAGGATTTTAAGTGTGAATAATCTCATTTTAAGTTTTCTAATTAATTTAAAATGAATGGTTCAGAGAAAACTTAGTGGTTTTAGTATATAAACAGAAAGGAATAAATATAAATTTTACTGAAGTTTAAATATTTGAAATTATATTTTAATCCTAAGGGCATTTGAATACTTATTTAAATAAACATGGAAAATCCAAAGTAAACCTACTGTTTTTATTGCATGAACTTGTAGAGAATAATTTTACAAATTTTCTGGAATTGAAATGACAATTTTTAGAGTTCAAATGCGCCAGATATGAATTTTACAAGATTTAAACAGTTTCTGGAATTTATTTCTAAATTTAAATCCCCTTGGGTCCACGGTGAGCCAGGCCCACGGTGAACCCGCGCACTGTGCGTGTGGTCCAGCCCAATCTGGACCGTTGGATCCAGATCCAACGCGCGCTTGCGAGGCGGGGCGCGTAAGTGATAACGGACGGCCAGGATTAAAACGCACGAAAGGGTACCACGTGGACGCACGATATCGAGCGCGGGTTTTAAATACTAACGGACGGACGAGATTAAAACGTACCCCTTCGCCGAGATCTAACGGATCAGATTAAATCGCACGCGGGAATTAATCGTCACCGTCGGATCCAGATCGCACGGTCGCGCGTGAATCCGACACGGCACGGGTACTCAGCCCATGCCGGTCGTCTTCTCCGGCGACGGCGAGCGGGCCAGAGGCCACGGCGAGCGATGGCGGTCGAATCTAGGGCCTAAAATGGAACGAGGGCGACGAGGGGGTCACGAGGGTACTCTTGCAGTGACGAACGGTCGACGGAGCGAGGCCGGCGACGAGCGGAGGCGGTGAAGGCGTTCGGGTCCTCGGCGGCGATGGCGATCCGGCGGGTTTCGTCGACGACGGAGTGGTGGCCGGGGTCGGTGAGGTCCTGGTGGTCACGGCGGTGCGGTCGGCGCGGGCGGAGAGGGGCTCCAGCGACAGCGAGCGGCGGCTGAAGTGCGGGCGGCGGTGGAGAGTAAAAATACAAATTGGGGCGCTCTGGTTGGTTCTCGCAGTGTTAGGGCGTAGGGGTGCATTGCAGACGGCCAGGGGGTTTATATAGGGTCGTCGGCGGGGGCAGAGGGGGCGTAATCAGGGGAGGCCGAGAGTAAAGGCTCTCTTCAACGCCGGCGAGCTCCTGCCATGCATGCGAGCGCTTATCCGGGGGCGATGACGCGGTGAAATAAAGGGGGAAACGGTCGGGAGAGCGCGGGGAAATCAATGCCGTCGAGTAATTAAGGAGAGGGGGCCGGCGAGAGCGAATCCGAGGTGGGGCTAGGGTTTCTACCGGCGAGGGGGGATTTGGGGGTGGATCTCGCGGGAAAGACGGGTCCGACAGGTGGGCCAAGGTGGTCAGCGGGTGCGAGCGCGCGAGAGAGGGGGCTGACGGGTGGGGCCGAGGCGTCAGGCGCGCGCGAAGACGGGAGGGCTCACTGACAGGCAGGGCCCGGGTGTCGGTCCGAGCGCGCGGGAGGGAGTGGGCTGGGCCGGCCGGGAGAGAGAGAAGGGAGGGGAGGGAGCCCATTACTGTTTGAAAATACTTTCTGATTAAAAATAATTGCAGAAATTGATTTAAAATAATAGGGCTACTTCCAAGGTTGATAAAAAATTATAAAAATCCTCAAAAATATTTCTTGGCTTTGGGAGTTTATACAAAAATTTTCAGCCCCTGGTTTGGTCATTAACTCTATGATGTAGTTCAAAAGGGTATAAAAAGGGTATTAAAGGTATTTTCAGAAATATAAAATTCAGGAAATTGAATTAAATAATATTTTTATCGTTTTGGAAATTTGGGGTGTTACAACCAGCCTTTGCTCATCTGTCATACTTACTGAATATAGTTGGTTCTCTCGCCTCACTTGCCTCTGTTCATCCGTCATACTTGCATATCGAGCTTTATCACGTGCACGTCTGTTGTTCCGTTGCTCTGATGTCAAGCTTGCATAGCGTGCTCTTTCACGTGCACGCCTTATTTCAGCACGATCTATCGATCGGTCAAGTTGGTTTTGTTGAACAGATGAAATTGCTTGTTGCTCTTGTGAATTGATAGGTGGAGTTGCTACTATAGAAGATTTTGCACCTACACAAAGTTTATGTAATCACACAAGACATAATTTTTGCTATTAGTAATTGCACAACCCACATTGCAGTAGTTTATACCATTAGAGGATTGTCCTTGAAACAATCTCGCTGATGTAAGGGTACTTTGCGTAGGAACAACAAATGAGGATGGCGGTCGATATGACACATTTTCATCGTCCGATGAACTTTCCGATGGAGTGTATGATGGTTGTCGAATACAAATTCCAGAAGGGTCGTGAGGCAAATTGTTACAGCGATTTCTCTTTTGTCTATGACGACTATCGATAACTATAAAAATTTAAAATGAGTGCACATTTTTAGACAATAATTGTAGTGTAATGTTGTAGCACAAATATCTGAATAGACAAATAAACAAGATAAATTAGGCGCATAAAATAAAATAACCTTCTTTCCCCTCTCTCCTCGCTATATTTTCTGACATGGTTGATAGCTTTGTTATCGCGACGTCGAGCGACCTGTCGATTACATAATTGGTTAACCACCAAACAAACGATACTTGAGTAGAAACATTAGAGATGGAACATGAATTTAAATGAGAGAAGTGTTTGAGTTTTTAATTTATATTTCTTGGTACCATAGAGTGATTTAGAATACTTGTTTTGGATGAAAGGATTATTTTGAGGGTTAGGATTACAAATTTGTTATTTTAAATAGGGCATTCGATGATTATTAATCAAGATTGGATCTCGAGATTGTGTTAGAGGAAAGAAAATATTCTTCAAGGTTAGGAATGAGAGTATTACAGTGAATGATGTTTTCAGTTTGTAAATAAGCGTATTTGAATTTGAGATATGTATTCCAATACAAATATTACATTGAAATAACTTCAAAGGGAATACACAATAGATTCAACGAATGATCACAAAACCAAATACCACATTCAAATAACTTCAAAGGGAGTACACAATAGATTCAACGAAATGAACACAAAAACCAAATATTACATTCAAATAACTTCAAAGGGAGTACACAATAGAAATAAACACAAAACACCCGAATATGAGAAAGTACATAAACAATGCACATCACGATACACACACAAGAATGTAACACTATGGACAGTCAGATCCAAAAATCGTTCCCAAATATCTCCACCTAGTTTCCATGAACCTATTGACAAATCTTAGATCCATAGTTCCTGAACTCACACGTTGCCGTAAGTCTGCATTTATATTTCGAACAAAAATAATTAACAATATCTATAATATTATGTGATGTATTGCCATTATAATTATATTGTGTTTGTATTGTTGGAACTACTTACTTTGCAAAGGTAGTGTGGCTGGATGAATCGGATTAAACTTTACTGTAGTGTGTTCTGAAGTCTAAACATCCTATCACCAAGTAGAACAAATATTAGTGTATTTCATCACTATTTCTTTATGAATGATAAAATAGGTTAGGACTGAATTACTGTGCTTCTTGTAAAGTCGAAGCATGGTTCCTAAAACAATGTGGTTGTTACGATGAGCTTCTGTCCATTCAGACATTTGATTTGTGAGGCAGTCACCCCAAATTCCAACAACCATCATGTTCAAGCTAAAAAAGATCAAATTTTCATTAGCTTTGGATTTGCAACAACAATGTGATTGTTTATGATAATATAAGTGGTTGTATCTAACTTATGAATTACCTAATATCCATCAGTGTTATTTCCCTATATAGACCTCCAATACGTTCCAATTTCCTCCAATAGACAACCACTCCAGCTATGTCTGTGCAAATAATCATATCACGCTATAAATAAGACAACTATTTTTTTTGAAACTATGCAATGCCGATTTAATTTACGAACGTACCCACAAACATTTTATTCGGATGAATCCACGCGTCATGAAACGTCAATAGATATTTTGGATAGGGAGGGAATTGGATTGGAAGAATGTATGGCTCAACTATTGTATTTCTTCGAAGAGAACCTTCATAGGCATGGGCAATGCTCCGATAATACAATGCCTCTTCAAGATTGAGTTGAAAATATAGACAATGAATAGTATAACATTGTCCTTCATTTAGGAGAATGTTAAACCTATGAACATCCTCACGCTCCCATGCAATGACTTCTATTTTAACACCCTACGTACAATGTTAAGGTTTAGAATATGTCATATGTTAACTACTGTGTAAGATTTAGTCCAACGTATGTGCAACTTACAGTAATATCCATTAAAATAAATCGTTGTTTTTCTCCATGTTCATCAGGGCGAAACTTAACATCTATTCTGACGATGACACTCCATGGATGGCCTATGTGTTGGAACTCTATCTCATCAAATTTCATAAACCTTAATAAAAAATAAAATTTAGAACATCTTTCATTGTTGCAGCAAAGTTGGTTTTAGTAATATAGGCTCACCTGGGTACCACTTCATTACGAGTTGGACGGTCGTCGTAAGTTCTCTTTCGCATGCCAGTCATTTAATATATCTAAGAAATTCAACTATATTATAATGTTTTATTTTGCGGTATTTATTTGACAAACCAAATATAAACACATTATTTGACAAATAGAATAGAAACACATGTAAGAAGACAAGGAATTAATAAAGTACTTCTAAAAAATAGGGAAAATTTTTTAAAGAATAAAAAGGGAGAAATATTAAAGAAATAAATAGGATAATTCATCGAAAAAATGCCAAAAATACAAAAAATATAGAAAACGCAATTATGAAATATAGGAAATTATAAAAAAATCATGAAAATTCTCAAAAAATTAAGAATAGTGGTAATGAACATGATGAAGTATACAAATGTTTTCAACATCTAATTTGCTTTATCTTAATTATGAGAATTTTTCTTATTTTTGAGGCAATAATAAAATAGGAAATGTTATTACAAAATTCTAGAAATTAGAGAATACTCATGGAAATTCTCAAAAATTTCAGAGTAGTGGTAATGAATACGATGAATTATACAAAAATTGTCCAACATCTAAACTTGCTTTATCTTAATTTTGGGAATTTTTATATGTTCGAGGGAATAATAAAATAGAAAATGCAATTATTAAATTCTAACAATTAGAAATACTCATAGAAATGCTCAAAAAATTAAGAGTAATTGTACTCGACATGATGAATCATGTTAAAATTCTCTCCATACCTAAATTTTTTTTATCTTAATTTTGGTAAATTTTCTAATTTTCCATGGAATAATAAATAGAAAAAGGCAATTATTAAATTGTAAAAATTAGAAAATACTAATATAAATGATAAAAAGTAAGAGTAATTTTACTGAACATGATGAATCATACAAAATTATCTCCATACCTAAATTTGTATTTTCTTAATTTTGGGAATTGTTGGGGGAATATATTTCCCTTGAACAGGGGCCAAATGATGTCAGGCTCCGACAGCCTTCGGCCCAGAGCCCAGCACTGTCAGAGCCTGTTTTCTCTCTAAGTGTTGTTTTCAGGTCCCAAGGTGCCTTTCGGAGCCTGTAGCTTCGGAGCCCTCAAATCGAGGGGTCCGGCTCGTAGCCCCCAGTTCGGGCCCACCCTCCGGACGCAGGTTGCCAGAGGCCACCCTCCGGGCGCAAGATGCCGGAGGCCACCCTCCGGGAAAAGGACGCCGGAGGCCACCCTCCGGGCGCAAGATGACGGAGGCCAACCTCCGGGCGAAGGACGCCGGAGGCCACCCTCCGGGTGCAGGACGCCGGAGGCCAACCTCCGGGCGAAGGACGTCGGAGGCCGCCCTCCGGGAGCCCAGTTCGAGGCCCCGGTTCGGCGGACCCGGTTCGGAGGCCTTCCAGTTCGGAGCCTCGTTCGGAGCCTTGCTCGGGGCATGCTTCGAGGCCCCCTTCGGGGTGCACCTCGGAGCCCTCTTCGCAGCCTCTACAGGAAGGCTCCGGCCCCTACTTCGAGCTCAGGAAATATCTAAGTATAGGCCGTACCGGGGGCCCCGCCGCCCCTGGTATGTCGTTTAGCTGGTCAAAGCCTGGCGCATCCTGACACGCTGGTAAAGCTGTAAAGCTGCAAAGTACCTTTGTACCGTAACTAGCCCTTTTCCTCCTCTCTGCCCTTGTAAGCCTAGGGCTCATAGGGGGCATCCCGGTCTTTTCCTTTGGCCTGTGCGCCTATAAAAGCAGGGCCAAGCCCTTGTAACGGGGACACACTCCAGGGGGCCAAGAGACACTGGAATTATTACTCCATACTAGGGCACACCATGCCAAATCCACCATAACTTGACGTAGGGTTATTATCTCCCAGGAGAGGCCCGAACCAGTATAAATCTTTTTCTCCCTCTGTTAGAGTCCTTCGAGGCTCATTCTCCACATCACACTCCACCACACAAAAACATGCTAGAACTAACGCAATTGTTCCAATAGTTGGCGCCGTCCGTGGGGATCTTAGTCCTAGAAGCTAAGTTCTCTACCACTGTCTGCAACTCGAAGTACGCCTGAGGGGGGAGCTTCGAAGCTTTCTTGCTTCGCGCACCTTCCAGCAAGGGGCTTCGGGTGCAGCTCGAAGGCCATCTTCGCCTTCCTACTTCACACACCGGAGCTCGCCCTCCGGCAAGGGGCTCCGTTCCACGTGTCGAAGGCCGTCGAAGCCCCAAAGGCTACAAGGTATGTACAGTCCGAAGCCCTACTTCGATGTACCAATCTGCAATTACATTAATATAAGCTCGAAGCCCTGCTTCGCCTTAAAGCCGAAGCCCTGCTTCGCCTTAAAGCCGAAGCCACCCCTTCGCCTTTGAATGCAAGCTTTTGTTCCATCTTGTTGAAAAACCGAAGCCATGCTTCGCCTTATCAAAAACCGAAGCCATGCTTCGCCTTATCAAAAACTCGAAGCTTTGCTTCGCCTTATTTAAAATCTGAAGCCTCGCTTCACTTTACAAAATCCGGAGCACCCCTCCGAAGGCTACACAGCACCTCCGGGCCCGTAGCAGTGGGCTTTGAGACTTCCGAGCGATGGCTCGGCGAGTCCGGGATTCCAGGCTCTGGCCTGATGCATCCCCGGGTCGAAGGTGGCCCAGGGTCGAAGGTGGCCCAGGGTCAAAGGTGGCCCAGGGTCAAAGGTGGCTCAGAGTCGAAGGTGACTCACACTATCACAGGTTCGATGAATCCACACCAAATATCCTTCTCATTACAGGACCAAGTTTCGAAGCCTTGCTTCATTATCCAAACACGCTCCGAAGCCTTGCTTCGCGTGCTCATATACTATACGCCTAAGCGTCTCGAAGTCATACTTCGCTAAAATCTAAGTACGTTTCAGAGCCTCGCTCACGCACAGCATCCAAATCTTAGCATGCCGAAGCATGCCTCGCTAGACTTGGTTGTGCCGAAACCTTGCTCCGCACCAAGTTAGCACGTTCGAAGCCCAAAGGAGGACTTCGCTCAATGAAATTCCGAGCAGCCGAAGTCCTGCTTCGCACCAAACTAAAGCGCTCGAAGCCCAGAATGGGCCTTCGCTCAAATAAGACTTCATGCGTCGAAGCCGCCGAGAAACAAACCCTTCGCATCCTCTATTTTTTGCCTGCACCAGCAACGGCTAAGTCCCTAGCTGCCATGGGCAAAGGGGGGAAGCATGTATGCGAGGTGCGCGAATACGCAATACAAGCATGACAAGCTAAAACGTTCGAAGCCAGATAATGCGAAGCATACGAACAAAGTATGCAAATACAATAAACTTCATTCATTGAATGATAATTGAGAAGTATGTTACAAATATACTTCGAAAGCAAAACTACGTATAGTCTGTATCTAAACCTAAGAAGAACCGTGTGCGAGGCCCCAACCCTCGCTTGCCTCTCTTTCGGCCAAGGCCCCCTCGGCTGGACGAAGCCTCGTCGGAGCCCGCTCTCCCACGTCCGGCTTGCCCAGGCTCCGAAGCCCGTGGACCTCGTCTTCCACTTTGCAGGTCGCTCTAAGTTAGCGAAGCAGGCGGTGCCGTATCGAAGGCAGAGAAGTCTAAGGCTTCGTCGCCTGCTAAGGCCGTCCGCGAAGTTAAAAACAAAGAACTCTGAAGGAACTCCGTCTTCACAGCGGCTAGCAAATCCTGAGCTACTTCGGAGATGGCTTCACCGTTAGGCCCCCTCGGAAGCTTAAACCGAGGGGGACCTTCGGACCTAGCTACTTCGAGGACTGCCCACAATTGTCGAAGGTCTTCGGAGTCCTCGAGCACTTCGAGGTCTACACTCGGAGGCTGAGCCTGGGCAGGTATAAAAGAACCCCCGCATTCATATTAATAAGCTGATAGAGTTTTTACAAGCCAGCAGCTAAGTATTACAAAAGGCCTAAGGAGATCTACACCTTCGGAGGCGGAGGTGTCGAAGTCGAAGGCTGATCAGGCGCAGCAGGCGCTTTGGATCGGCGGTGTCGAAGGGCCTTCTGGAGGTTGAGGACTGCTTCGCAGCCTTGCTCCTTCCAGGGTTCCTGCAGCCGCCGCCAGGCTCCGCGAACTTCGGCCGGAGGCGTCACCAAGTGCGGACCCCCGAAGGCCACTGGGGTCACGGAGGTTGCCGCCCGAAGGTGGTCACACCCCGCGTCATGGAGCATCTGCAATACCCCTTGGCCCGCGACTCGACCGGCCATAAGGGCGAAGCCCGTCAGCGCTTCCTCCGCTATCGAAGCCGCAGTCTTCAAGAAGTCGATGCGGTCCCCAATCGGGTCCTGATCGCCAAAGTCCAGAGCCCGGCACTCGGTCCCTATTTTCTCAAGGACCTCGGTCAGGCTCTGGGTGGCTTTGCCAAGATTGGCCACGACGAAGTCTTCAAGACCCCGGGCCCGTTGGCGGAGCGAAGCATTCTCCTTCGCCTACCGAGCTTCGGCATCCTTCGAAGCCTGGAGCTCCGCGCGGAGCCGAGCCATCTCTGAGGCCAAGGCTTCCTTAGCCTTGTCGGCCTCATCCTTCGCCTCAGCAGCCGAAGCCTCGGCCCGCCTCCGTTTCTCGGCTTCCTCCGAGACCTCGTGGCGAAGGGCCTCCTTCTCCTCTGCGAGGCGCTCCATCCGCCTGTCGGCAGCAGTCGAAGCTGCTGCGTTCAGTGCGAAGGCCTGCAGAAATTCAAGAAATCATAAGTATTAACCAAGGGCTAAAGTATAGTTCGAGGCTACAAGGGGCTTCGCTCACCCGCATGAGGACTTCGTTCGAGCTGACGAAGAGATCCGTGGGGTCCAGGTGGCTAAGTTGGGCCACCAAGTCCCCCCCTCCGCAGAAGCACAAGCCTCGCGGAAACCGTGGATCGCCGCCGCCGTCATGCCCTCCCTCAGCTTGAAAGGGTGAACCACCGCCACGGTCGCCTCCGCGAGCTTCGGCGAGGCAGGGCTCAAGCCCACCACGTCGACATCTTCTTCGCTTCGAGGGACCTCGCGGCCTCCGCTGCCTTCGTTGTTGGACGAAGTACTCTCGGACTCCGAATCACTGCCGCTGTCGCTGCTGCTGCCGCTGCTGCTCGAAGCTTCCGTGGGCTTCGCGTCGGTGGGCTTCGGTCCACCTCCGCCTGCCGGCTCCGCCACGGCGGGCCTCGCATCATCTTCATCCTCTGCAGGGAGCCAAGTCAAGATCTGTGTATTGAAGCGAAGCATGCAAAAAGGAGTTTACCATCGTCGGAGATTTCTTGGAAGGAAGATGGGGCTAAGTGTGCCCTCCAGCTCCTTCGCTGCGAAGCTGGCGCATCCACCTCCGCGCCCGAAGTTGGTTCCACCGGGGCATCCGTGGCCTCCTTGGCGGCCGGAGTATGCGCGTCGGCCTCCGCCGCCGAAGGCTTCGCCGCCTTCTTGCAGGCCAGAGTAGTTGCGGGCTTCGCCGCAACCTCCCCCGGGCTAGGGACTTCGACCGCGGAGACCTCCAGCCGAAGCCCCGGAGCATCCGGTTCGTCCTCATCCCCCTCTTACT
This sequence comes from Zizania palustris, assembly GCA_019279435.1. Classification (NCBI taxonomy): domain Eukaryota; kingdom Viridiplantae; phylum Streptophyta; class Magnoliopsida; order Poales; family Poaceae; genus Zizania; species Zizania palustris. The sequence continues at coordinate 5,591,585 of JAAALK010000086.1, read as the reverse complement.
CTTGGCTCCGGCCAACGAGGTAGTCAGGTGGGCAAAGTCCGGCAGAGCAGGGAGCCCTCCAAGGTCGAGCGCGGTCCATACTCTGTTCCAGCGCTCCCAGGACCCCACCAGTGCGAGGCGCTGGGTCTGCTCCTCGGGGGTCGGAGTCCCGACGACTCGATCCGCCGCCGCGATGGCCTCCTCCGGGGCCTCATTTCAAGGTCGGCTTCATGGAAGATCTAAGTCAGAAGTGAATATCTACAAAGCATAAAAGGCAAAGAGATTGCGAAGCCGTACAGAAGCGGTCGAAGGCCAACTCACTAAGTTCCCCTCGACCCGAAGCCTGGAAGAGCCCTTCCGGCCAGGAGCGCGCGAGGGGGCTGAGCCGGAGCGTGATGAACTCCTCCGCGAGGTCCCTCATACTCATCTTCGCCGCCACTCTCCGGAGCAGCAAGATCCTCGAGCGAAGGATGTCTTTGCTGGTCTTCACCACCCCTTCGCGTCGGTACAAGATGTGGGCGTTAGTACTCCGAAGGGGGGAGTTCGCGCCGACGGAGGCGTAGAACCACTCCTTATCCCACCTCGAGTACCACTTGTTGTTTACGGCCCTCGCCAGGAAGGCGTCCTAGAACTCCTTCCGGAGCTGGAAGTTGGCGCTGCCGAAGGCCAGCGCCCTCTTGACGCGGTCTGTCCCCTCCCTCGGCTTCGGCTGGCAGTTGGCGTCATGGAGGGCGACGAAGACATCCGCGCGGCCCTCGCAGCCCTCGGCCCTCATGGCCCATTCGAAGACAGCCAACCTCGCCACTGCGTTAGGCGAAAGTTGAGGAAGCTCAAGGTTGTAAGCCTTGAGGACTTCACTCAGCATCCCCACTGCTGGCAGCCCAAGGCCGGCTTCGAAGAAGGCTTCGAAGACCACCACTTCGTAAGCCCGAGGCCTCGGTACGGCCTCCGACTTATCTGGGACCCGAAGCTGGATCTTCGCTGCGACCCTCCCTTCGCAGGCCCTCTGGACCGACTCCTCCGTCGAGATCGAAGCCCTCATCTCCAAGGTCTGCTCGAACTTGTCGGAGGGCGTCCGAAGGTCCCTCGGCCCCAGCCGCCTGGGCGGAGGCTTCGCCGCTGCAGCCACCAACGCTTGCAGTTGGGCGAAGCTCGAGCTCGGGACCAAAGCCAACGACTTCGCCACGGCCTTCTTCGGCATCTCGGCGGACCTCCGGTGCGAAGGGCTAAAAGCTGGCGAAGGGCTAAAACTAGCGAAGGGGGCTCTGCGCAAAGCTAGAAGAAGAAGAGAGCGAAGGCTGCAAGGCAGTGAGAAGGAAGCAAATGAAAGCGTACCGAAGCTGCACGCGGTAAACCCTTATTTATAGGCGCAGTAAGAATTCCAACAGTCGTGGGCCGAACCCACCGCCAAGTGGGCCTCCAGCGAAGGCGAAGCGGCCCAGCGCGGGGTAACAGTAACTTTCTAGCCATTGCGGAGCCGTTTAAGCTCCCGAGGTCTTTCCGACAAGCTAGCGCAGGCATTTATTTCCTACAGTTTTCGAGGTCACCTTCGGTCCAAGCTTCGAAGGCATGTTTTATCCGAGGTTGTATTTTGCAGGTCATTTGCCCTAAGGGCGCGCGCACCCCTTCGTCCCGAAGGCCTACACGCGAGGGGCTACTGTTGGGGGAATATATTTCCCTTGAACAGGGGCCAAATGACGTCAGGCTCCGATAGCCTTCGGCCCAGAGCCCAGCACTGTCAGAGCCTGTTTTCTCTCTAAGTGTTGTTTTCAGGTCCCAAGGTGCCTTTCGGAGCCTGTAGCTTCGGAGCCCTCAAATCGGGGGGTCCGGCTCGGAGCCCCCAGTTCGGGCCCACCCTCCGGACGCAGGTTGCCGGAGGCCACCCTCCGGGCAAAGGACGCTGGAGGCCACCCTCCGGGCGCAAGATGCCGGAGGCCAACCTCCGGGCGAAGGACGCCGGAGGCCGCCCTCCGGGAGCCCAGTTCAAGGCCCCGGTTCGGCGGACCCGGTTCGGAGCCTCGTTCGGAGCCTTGCTCGGGGCATGCTTCGAGGCCCCCTTCGGGGTGCACCTCGGAGCCCTCTTCGCAGCCTCTGCAGGAAGGCTCCGGCCCCTACTTCGAGCTCAGGAAATATCTAAGTATAGGCCGTACCGGGGGCCCCGCCGCCCCTGGTATGTCGTTTAGCTGGTCAAAGCCTGGCGCAGCCTAACACGCTGGTAAATCTGTAAAGCTGCAAAGTACCTTTGTACCGTAGCTAGCCCTTTTCCTCCTCTCTGCCCTTGTAAGCCTAGGGCTCATAGGGGGCATCCCGGTCTTTTCCTTTGGCCTGTGCGCCTATAAAAGCAGGGCCAAGCCCTTCTAACGGGGACACGCTCCAGGGGGCCAAGAGACACTGGAATTATTACTCCATACTAGGGCACACCATGCCAAATCCACCACAACTGGACGTAGGGTTATTATCTCCCAGGAGAGGCCCGAACCAGTATAAACTTTTTTCTCCCTCTGTTAGAGTCCTTCGAGGCTCATTCTCCACATCACACTCCACCACAAAAAAAACTGCTGGAACTAACGCAATTGTTCCAACAGTAATTTTTCTAATTTTCCAGGAATAAATAAAACAGAAAAGCATAATTTTCCAGGGAATAATAAATAGAAAAAGGCAATTATTAAATTTTGAAAATTGGAAAATACTAATATAAATGATAAAAAAATTAAGAGTAATTTTACTGAACATGATTAATCATACAAAATTATCTCCATACCTAAATTTGTTTTTTCTTAATTTTGGGAATTTTTCTAAGTTTCCAGGAATAAATAAAACAGAAAAACAATATTTAAATTCTGGAATAAATAAAAAACAAAATTCTGGCCCAACAGCGCAAACGTAGGCCGGCCTCTACCTGGGCCCGGGCCAGGAAAGTGCCATGCGCGCGCGCCTAACCTGGGCCTAGGCTGGCTTTTTTCTCCCCCGCCTAGGCCGCATCCGGTCCATCTGATCCTGACCGTCGGATTTGATCCGACGGCCAGCCGCCGATGTCGGCCATATAAAAGCCCCCCTCAGCCGAAAAACCCTAACCCTAATCATTTCCCTCCCCACCCGGCCAGGGCACGAGCGGCGCGGCGGCGCACGGCTCCGCGAGCGGAGCGGCGGCGGGCCGGTGGTCGTGTGTGCGGAGCGGCGGCGGGCCTGCGGCCGTGCTTGCGGCGGCGCGGTGAGGGCAGCTGTGCGGCGGAGCGGCGGAGAGAGCGGGAGCGAGAGCGGCGCCAGCGAGCCCTGCCCGCCGGCTTCCTCGCCGGAGTTCTCCGCTCACCAGAGGGTGAGTGAGGTTCCGTCGAAGTAGCCCGCGACGGAGCGAGCGCGTGGCGGAGCGGCGGCGAGCGGCGGTTAGGGTTAGGGTTTGACCCTAATCCTCTGTTTTTTTGATTTTTTTGATTTGATCTGAACTATTTGTATTTGATCTGGTTGTTTGTGCTTGAACATGGTGTTCTATTCTAAGTTCTTGGGGTTTGTAGGGTGACTGAAGAGGTTTAGCAGGGGACGTAGGGAACAAACCAAACTTGTGTATGAGTAGATGTTTGTCCGAGTATAGGGAAAGAGTAGAGGAACTGATAGTGTCGAGAAAGGCGAGGGATGTCTGAATGGAGGGGAGGTTTCGGGTTTATTAAGAGGGGCGCACGGGACGTGGTCGAGCTGGGCCGAGCGCTGCGCGTGGGAGAGGGAACTCCCTAGCGCGCCTGCGGACGACTTGGTCCAGGCAGTTGCGCCGCGCGTGGACTGCTGGCGCGCTGCGCGCGGACGAGCAGTCCAGGCAGTTGCGTCGCGTTGAGGCAGCGCTGCACGCGGTAGCGGAATGGGTGCGGGGCTGGCTGGAGAAGCTAGGGTTTCGCGTGTGTCGCGTGCGCGTAATGGGTCGAGGCGGCGAGAATGCTTATTGGGTCAAGGTGGGAATTGGTCGGCGCGGTGTGGACGGACGATCGACTGTCCGCTTTAATATAGTAGAGATTGACAGTATGCTCGTCCGGCAGACCAGAACCTATCAGTCACTTCAGTTGCAGGGCTACGGATTCGATCGTCAGGTCCTCGCGATTCCTTCCTCAAGCGCCTTGGAGTTGCAAGCGGCCGGACGGGAGAGCGACGCGCCGGTTGACGCGGAAGCCTCCGTCGTCGCGGCGCAGAGGAAGTCGCCGATGGAATCGCCGCCACTAGGTCCCTACGGCACCCGGACACGCAGGGCCAGAAGTCGCTCGCCGCAAATACCACGAATCCAAGCGTGGCGCCTGACGTACCGTTATCTTCACGCGCCCTCCAAGGGCTTGGCAGCGAGATCACTCGTCGCTCGACTGGTTCGCCGTCGCCGTCGCCGTCGCCGTCGCCGTCGGTCTCGTCTTCTCACTCTCTGAGATTCTTCGCGTCGCGGGTCGCGGCCGATGTGGGGAGAGTTCGGGCGCCGCGCATCACGCGCGCGAGATGGCATTGGCCACGTACATCGGTACATGTGAGCATGCCACGATTGGAACGCGCAGTAAACGGATGGGCGATACGATGGAGTTCGTGGGCGTTGTTCGTTCCGGAATCAAAAGAGCGAGCCATTCCTGCTTGCCTCGTACTAAACTAGCGGGTTTTCTAGAACCATCTACGCGGCGCGGTGCGGCGTGTGAGATTTCTCAATGCTTCGTCCCGCGGCCGGCACAACAACTCCAACTCCATTATTCCAATTCTTGGAACACCGAGGACGGAGGCCAAATCCGCTTGCGCGCAACCGACCAGATCTATCCAGCCAGCGGCGCAAACGGCCAAACCACCCACCGTTTTTGCGCCAATCTCAAAGAAATCGCCCCTGCCCACTGTTCGTTATCCTCACGCAAAACCCCACCATTTTACCGCTTTGCCCAATGTATCGGTTCGTCGCGGCGCGGAGACGGCCGCGCCGGGACGAGGGCACGGGAGTCCAAAGCGGGTGACGTCTCGAGACGGCCGGCGGGGCCCACGGTTTCGGGGTGGGGGAGGGGAATCCCGGCAGCTTTTAAAGCGAGGAGAGTCGCGGCGGCCAGGCAGTTCGCCGCTCTCCGGCACCTCACCGCCGCCGCTTCCGCCTCCGCCTCCGCCTCCGCCTCCGCCTCCTTCGTCTCGTTCCGACTGCCTTCTTGCAAGCTACTAGGTACTACCTTTCTGCTAGCAAGCATCTTCTTTCTGTTCTTTTGCTCTTCGTCTTGCCCGTGGCTATTATGTCAGAACATGCATGCTCAGGCCCTGGCTGTTTACCTAATGCTAATCACCAACTTGCTCCTCGTTGGGTTGTTGATAACTTGGTATGGGCAAGGCGATCGAAGGCTGCTTGTATGTTGTTTAGTGCTGGCTAAATTGATGATTTTGTATCTCAGGTTTAGATTTATTTGATCTAATGAAGGCATCGTCTATATTTTCTTCATTTCATAACGTTTTTAGTAAAATATCTTGTATTTAATTACTCGTTAATGCGCAGAGACAGGAAACGGGATCAGAAGGCTGGGAGCAATGGCATCCAACTACGTGGATAACGCAGAGGAGGGCAGGTTCCACAGCCACGGCTACCACAGCAGCGGCACGACGCCGACCGGCGCGGCGGCGTCGCCAAAGATGCGGAGGAGCTGGTCGTCCGCGGCCTCGGCGTCGTCCGGCAGCCGCCGCGGCCATGGGTCCGCGCCCAAGTGCGTCTGCGCTCCGGCCACGCACGCTGGCTCCTTCAAGTGCCGGCTCCACCGCAGCAGTTCACAGGACCAAGGCCAGTCGTCGACCCCTCCTACCGCCGCCGCGCCGGCGGCGGCCGTGAAGTCCTCATCCTCCCGCACCGTTGCGGCGCAGTGACGCATCGATTTCTCGGACGAAGAAACGCCAAATAAACAAGAGGAGAGGACAAGAAAAAAAGGAAAGAACATTATCGAAACCCAAGAACATTTAGTGTCATAAGAAGGGGAGATTATTTATTCCTCCCTTGATGTGATACCATTGAAAAATTCAGTTTTTTCCTCTCTTTTTGTTTGGATCTCCACTTGTGACAGCCTTTCTTCCAACAGAGGAAATCCCCCCGCTTCTACTCATCCTGCTTCTCTCCAGCTTCCTCTCTTCAAATTGAAACTTTGGAAGCGCTAGTCCTCTCGTTAGAGTATTTGTGTGGTGCTCTACTATGTAATTACCATTGCTGTAAAATCCATGCTTGTAGCAAGGACTGATGTCATGATGATGGGGGGTTTTATTGTTCATAATTATGAGGAGCATTCTGGAACTACAAGAGCATCTCTAGTCACAAGCATATTTGTTGATATAAATGAACCATTACTGATAATTAGCCAACTGGTTAGCCGAAGTGTTTTACATTTCTTCGATAGAAAGAAGGCAAAGATAACAAATATCTGGCATTGGTGGTCAAGTTTACTTCTCTGTCAACTATGCCATCCTGATCATGTGTCATTTTTTATGTTATCATGTGACGCTTCTGCCGCATGCTGACAAACGCTGCAACCACGTTATCTTGCTGGTAATGTAAAGCTAGTAGCTGAAAAAGAACAAAATAACCTAGCATCTTGTAATACGTCAGTTATTATTGCACAAAGAAGTACAGTGAAAAAAATCGGACGGTTCCCTGTTCCGATCATCGGTTTATCGGTCGGATCTTCGATTTTTATTTCTTAATATGATATTTATTTTTTATTATTTTAATATAAAAAATAATATAAGATAATAAAATTATATACATTTAATTCCTTTCAAATAATTTTTTTCTTGGTTTTCCGGTTCGTTCGGCTTTTTTATGTTTTTCCCGTTTTTTTCCGGTTCAATTGCTTAAACCATCTTTAACCCAATCGTATCGGTTTACTGTCAGGTTCTGTTTTTTCTGATTTAATCATCAATTCGGTTTGGTTTTTCCACTATACAAAAAAAGTTAGCATAAGTTGGTTGACAATTGGCATGCCATCATCTGCGGTTACCTTCAATTTCCTATAGCTTTATCTTTTCTTTTTCCGAAGATTGCAGCATTATCTGGATGACTGGATCTTCCTTTTTGGAGCGTAATGCCCTTTTGTACCATCATAGTTTGGCAACATACATGTGTGATGGATGTGATTATTTGTTGGGTGTTCGTCCTGCTTTTTTGGTGTCTGATCAAAGTGACAACCTTGGGTGATTTGAGGTGGTCGTCGGATTCGGACAGATAATAATTATGTCATATCCTAAATCATTTCTTCTGAATGGATTTGAAACAGATATAGATATCATGTGGATGCTTGGGTCGGTAACGGATTACGATTATCAGATTACAAGTTTACAACATGAATACTATACAACATACGGGTTAACCAAATTGTTACAAGCAAACACATTGCAACACCACAACAATACACCAATATTATCCTATACCTATTAGACCAACAAGGAATGGTGGCAAGCGGGATAGCGAATTTAGGAAAGCATGGGACAATATTAGCAGAACAACCAGATATATTTAGCATTACCGATATGCAATAAGCTTACAGGGAATTTGGTCTAGATACTATTAAACTTCTTGAATTTGTTGATGTGAAATGCAATTGGCAATCGGAAAATTTTGAATAAAATTTGAGAAGCACTTCAGCTATAGATTTACTGATTACTATGTGACAAGCAGATAGAATCACTCATATTCTCAGCTACAAGATGTCTTCAAGCATATAGTATTAATTACTCTAGATTGAAGTAGGGACATCACGTTGCACGCATGGGTGTTAGGCTCATGCCGCCTAGCTGTTGGCCTAGCAAAGGTGAATCTAGTATGGACTGAACCAGTCTATCTTGTTGCATCAGTTAGGGTTTTTTGGACCAGTCAAAGGTGGACATACCACTTTATGTTTGACTTTAGAAAAATATTTCCTCCTCGGAGGTATGGCGTGAGAGTCTATAGACTAATTGTTGTTACTCTCGGCCCTAATTATTTAGATTATCTAGTTCGCACTCAACTGGATAATCTGATTAATTTTTCAAATAATCTGTATCCGTTGGATTTTGGTGATAACGTAGATTAATATAAATCCACACCATATTATCAAGATCCAAAAACAGATTCATCAAATTTTAAAAAACTACACCATATCCCAACTATACTCGAATTTGGATCTCTCATCCCTAGCTAGTGGTCCATAGTAATTAAGATGATGGGCATATATGATATATCCTACTAGTTTTGCTCATATTTGAGCGATAAGATGCAACTAATTTGATTTTTTTTACTCGACTGGGATGTGGTGAACTCATTATAGAGAAGTGTTTTTGCTCACTTGAAACAAAATAGTTTAACGTCAGAGGCTTGACAGCAGATAGATTTACTGTCAACGTACTTTCTTTGTTAGGCCCATTTCCCCCCTGAATCTTATAAGAGCATTCCTAGCAGGACCTCCATACCAGCCTCCATTCTTCAAATAGTGTTTCCTCCGTCAAAATCACCCTCTAGTAATAATCTATCTAACCTTGCAAAAATAGAGGGCCATCCAAATAGGAGAAAGACACGCTAAAGTTGGTGTTCCTCTTTTCTCACACTATCTCCTCACAGTAGGTAATCTATGGTTGAAATATTATGTAGTTAGAAATATGATTGTTAAAAATGTGTGGTAATTGGAAGATATTATTAAATTATAGAAAAGTGTAATATGGATGTTGTAATATGGATGGTCTATTGGAGTATATTAAAATATAGAGGAAGAATTTTTTTAGATAACCATCTAAATTAGAATATAGAGGATCAAATTTGCATGGCTTGTCGGGATGCTCTAAGAATTTCAGCCGTTTATTTTCTAGGAAGGATGGCCCAAAACATCTCTTACAAAATATAATGCATAAATCAACATTTGTAACTTTTAAATAATAATTAAGTTAAAATATTTAAGTTTAGTGCTATATATATGATATTGTGAAAGTAATATAAAAAAATTATATGCATTTATTTGAAACAGAGGTAGCAATTTGCATTGAACACTGTTATTGCGACTGCATAACTTGCAGTTAAAGTAAGATCCGACCTCTTGTTAGAGGTGCTATTTATCTAAACTAGAGATAGAGGATTATAGAGTAGTAGTATTTGTTTTGCGAAGGAAGTGCATGAGTTGAACGATATATGATACGTGGTCAAAGCAAAGCCTTTATTATATATATGAGCTTTTTTTAGATAATGGAAATGATATACATCTCTGGCCTCTACTAATAGGCACACAACCAATAAGTAATAGACTAAAAAGAAAAAAGAAACGAAAAAAGTGGTAACATCCAAACTCAAAAAAATGACTAAAAATGGTCCGACAAAAAGAAATAGAAATTCTATCATAAGAACCGACATGTATTACGTCATACAAAGTAGGACAAGAGATCCTTGGCTACCAAATCCAAGTGTGTAACACCATTGTTGCATAGTATCTTGTTGTCCCTGTGAAAGCATCGTACACCAGGAATGGAGTAAACTGGAACACATGAAGATAACTCGCATATTGTTAGATAACTTTTTTCATTAAAAGCTATGTCATTATGGTAACACCAAATTGACCAGCATAAAGCACTAGCCTCAACCAAAACCAATTTTTTAACTGATCTAGGTAATCCACTTAACCAAATACCAAAAATATCTTTTGCATTACGGGGAGGAGGAATGTTAAAGGCAAAAAATACACACCGTCAGCAAGGCATGTGACCTGACATTTGAAGAAAAGATGATCGATATTCTCGTGTTGATTACAGAAACAACATTGTTTGTTTCCCCTCCAATTTCTTTTTGCCGGTTATATTTTGATAGGATTACTTTTTTTACGGAGAAACCACATAAACACTTTGATTTTTAGTGGCATTTTTATCTCCCATAAAACCCTCTTTTGAATTCTTACATTGGAGCTCATGATCGCCTTGTACATAGATTTGACCGAAAATTGACCATTTTTATGAAGCGGCCATATAAAGTAATCCTTATCATCTCATAGAGTTATGTTATTCAAATAGGAAATTAAATTATTACACTCCACTAGTTCAGTAGATATGTGCTCATAACTTCTGCTAAAGAAGAATGTTTCTTTTGAGCTATATTATAAATGGGCCAAATTTTTCTATGCCATTATAATTTTTACAGTTTTGAAATATGTCATCGGTGTGTCACTGACATATGGGACCTACCACAGTCACTGACAGTGACATTTTTCAAATTACAGAAAATTGTAATGGCATGTTTCAAAATTTCCCATTATAAATAGAAGGGTATTGATATTTGAGTGGTTGTGAACCCAATCATGTATCTTCCCAAAATCTTATCTCTATTCCATTGCCATATTTGAAATAACCATATTGAAAAAAGCTATCTTTAGCCTTCATCAGGCTAGTCCAAATTTGAGAGGTCCTAGGTTTTTGAGTCATGTGGGAAAGAGGTTTACCCTTTATATACTTGTTACGCAAAAGGTTATGCCATATGTCATCACCATTTATAAGCATGAAGAGCCATTACTTAGTAAACATCTATTCTTGATATCAAGGTTTTGGACACCTAGTCCGCCTTGATCTTTTAGCTGACATATATAATTCCATTTTGTTAGCCTATACTTCTTTTTCTAGCTATCACTGCTCCAGAAAAAGCGAGATCTAAAAAATCCAATATTTGAAGCACACCTCTTGTTATTTCAAAGAAAGATAACATGGATATAGGGAGACTCGAAAGAACCGAATTAAGAAAGACCAATCTTCCACCATATGAGATATTTTTGCCTGTCCAAGTGCTAAGTTTTCTTTGAAACCTATCCTCCACCCCTTTCCACTTGGAATTTTTGAGTTTTCGATAGTGGATTAGGATGCCTACGTATCTGAATGGAAAGGATCCAGAATTACAACCAAATAGTTGTATATATTGGTCCTCCATTTTCTTAGCCCTTCCAGAGTAAAAAAATCGCTATTATGGAAATTTATTTTCAATCCCAAGAGTTGTTCAAACACACAAAGAATGACCTTCATATTTTTGGCTTCTTCAAAATCATGGTCAAGAAATATTATAGTGTCATCAACATGTTAGAGGATGGACATACCATCATCCACCAAATGTGGAATTACCCCTCTAATTTGACCATCAGATTTTTCTCTTTTAATAAGAATGGCTAACATATCAGCCACCACGTTAAAAAGAATTGGTGACAAGGAGTCCCCTTGTCTCGAGCCTTTAAAAGTTTAGAAATTATTACTCACATCATCATTGATTTTAATACTAACACTTCCTCCTTCAACCCAATTATAAATCCAATTACACCACTGGTGAGAGAACCCTTTTATTTGTAAAGTTTGTTTAAGGAATTTCCATTTAACTTTGACATAAGCTTTTTCAAAATAAATTTTTAAAATAATACCATCCATGTTTTTAGTGTGTAATTCATGGATAGTTTCATGTAAAATCACCACCCCTTCTATTATATTTCTGTTAGGCAAAAAGGTTGTCTGTGTTGGACGGATGACCTTATGAGCTACCATTGTAATCCTATTAGTGCCAACTTTTGTAAATATTTTGAAACTAACATTTAAAAGGCATATGGGTCTATATTGTTGGATTTGTTTTGCATCAGCTTTTTTGGCAATAACATAATGGTTCCAAAATTTAATCTATAAAGGGGTAGAAACCCTTTATGAAATTCTCTAAAAAGAGCCATAAGATCATTCTTTATGATCTCTCAGAAAACCTGATTCTTTATGATCTCTCAGAAAACCTGGTAAAATTCTGTAGGAAGGCCATTAGGACCTGGGGCTGAGTTGTGATCCATTTGAAAAATTGCCTCTTTGACTTCCTTTTCTGAAAATTTAGTGGTAAGAATGTCATTTTCCAAGTCTAAGACTTGAGTAATATTATCTATCCATCCCTCTAGCATGGACACATAACTATGTTCTAGAGGTCCAAATAAACCTTTATGGTAATTTGTGATGTAATTTTTGATATTACTATCACCAGTTATTAATGTGTCATCTTGTTCCAATTGAAAAATCATCTGCTTATGATGTTTACCATTGACTACCAAGTGAAAGTATTTAGTATTATTATCCCATGGAGTAAATGTTTTGTATTTGATCCTTGATACCAATACAATTCTTCCTCACTTAACAATTTTTCCAAAGAATTTTTGGTCTGTTTCAAAGAAGATAATTCAATGTTTGAGAGAGTTATTTTCTCGGCTTTTTATTAAGAATGTTGATTAAATCTAAAAGCATTTTTTTTCTCTTTTTTGTTTGATCCACTTGTACTTCGTTCCCATCCTCGTAGATGTTGCCAAAGGTGGACTATTTTATATTTCCAATGTTCCCTAGGGTTCTTCTGTGCTTTTCTACTCTTTCGCGACCATATCAAAGAATATGTCCTGCTCTAGCCATCCTAATTCGAAATGGAATGGTGGTTGATTACCCAAATGAGCATGTGAACCAGATCTGAAAATAATAGGAGAGTGGTCTGAAATAGCACGAGGTAAAGCTTGACACATGACTAGAAGATATTTGTGCTCCTAGTCGGTGTTCATTAAAACTCTATCTAACTTTTCATAAGTAGGAATTGCAAGGTTATTTCCCATGTGAATTGTCTTCCAGAAAGGTCAATCTCTCTTAAATTGAGACTATTAATGACTGCATTAACAAGGAAAGGCTATCAGGGGTCAAAAGAGTTGTTATTCTTTTTTCATTTGACCTTATGATATTAAAGTCCCCTCCTATCAACAGGGGGTAAGACTCATTGTGACAGGTTTGAGTTAATTCTATTAGAAACTTTTCTTTTAGCTCATTTTGGGGAGCACCATATACCACCATTAAAACCCATTTGAAACCATATATTTTATTTCTTAGGAGAAACCTAACATAAAAGTCCCCTTCTTATATTTCTCCAATATCAAATTTGGTTAAATTTACCCAAAAAAGAATGCATCTTGATTGCTCAACAGGTGGTTTGTCATGGCAAAGAAAATCTTTTCCACCGTAAAGGTTTCTAAGATTTGTAGGGGTAAATGATGATTTTCTAGTCTCAAGAATTGCAACAAAATCCAAATGTTGTTCCTTAACACATTCAGACATAAATCTAAATTTAGATAAATCACAAAACCCACAACTATTCCAAAATATTCCTTTCATATTTTAACCTTTTTACCATTCTTTTTTGGACCAGTCAAAGGTGGACATACCATTTTATGTTTGACTTTAGAAAAAGATTTCCTCCTCGGAGGTATGGAGAGTCTAGACTCATTATCATTACTCTCGGCATCTTCTTGCCAATCACTACATAAGTGCTGGAGAGAAGATACTTTATCAACTCATCATCTTATTTTTATGCATTATTAGTTACTGTTACACAATTATAATGGAGAGCAGAAACTCTATCTAATTCTAAAATTTTAATATGATTAATAGAATTTTCTATTTCTAAATAATTCTTCCCAAGAGAAACTCCTAATTTAGAAATGTTTGTAAAGAGGGTTTCATTCAGAATTGAAACAATATAAGCTACATTATTAAATTTGTTACATGTTATTGTCTCAATACTATGAATTGTTTTAGCAGCTCTGCTCGATTTGCCAACGGAGCATTAGCATTTCCCTTGCTTGTTGTCTTGCACTTTGCCTAGTTGGAGTAGGGTCAACCGGTCGATGAGGATGTCTTCTTACAATGGGTTGACTAGCTTTTGGTTGCGCATTAGTCTTTTTGGTGTCATTTTTGGTCACACGTGTGGCCTGAGAGGTCTCCTTAACTCCAATGCAAGTTCTACAATCTTAGAAGGTTATGAGCATGCCAATCAGTTTGACCCTGCAACTGATAAGAGATAGGAAAAAGCATTAGTAGCAACACCGATCAACTATCAAGATGATGACCATGGTGACGAGAAATAACCATGAATACAAGTGCTTATCGACCACTAAGTCGATAACAAAAGACAGATCATCGAGATCGGTTATGCCCTCAGCTGATGCGTATAGCATGCCATCGGGCCGATGGACGTGCGAATAGCGCGTTGCGCACAAGGGCCGATGAATAATCCCTGATATCAATGAGATGTAACATGAAATTAAAGATACCATATCGGCTTGTACTCTGATAAAAACTAAATTTAACATACTAGAGAATGCATTATTACTATTAAATCACCATAACAACAAGATCGAACTTAACCAAGACAGTTCCTAAATCACGAATGACTAATAGTACTTTAACACACCGGGCATGCTTTATTCAGATGAATGGTGCACAACACAAATCATATACAATAAATCAAGATGTCGAACTCAACCGATGAAGCCTTGAACCACGATACCCAACTCACATCAATCTAAGAGATCATAATGATGCATCATTAGACCTAACAAATACACCAAGATAAACCCGTTATCGTACTGACCGAGCCATTGCTTCAAGAGTTCGAAACGATGTAGCCTTGAAATACACTGATCTGGCCGATACGATCGTCAGGGTGGCAGGACTCACCTCTTCACCAAAGATCGAAGCGATGTAGCCCGGTTTCGAGTGCCATGTCCCGTCGGGATTAAACCTTGGAAGCCAAGGGTGGCGATGCGCCGAAAGTAGTTTGTGGTTGTATTTGTAGACTGATTGTCCTCTAACCTAGCTAATAGGTACATATTTATAGTCTGGAGACTTGCCGTCCGCTATGATAATATCATAACCAGTTCTGGATTTATCTCCGTCTTCTTCATCTCTATCGACTCATTCATATCTAGCCACGTATAACAACACGGATAAGCTTCTTTGACCAACCTTTGACCGAACTCCTTTGACTTTTGTTGACCATGCGGCACCCCTAATGGATCTGGGCTTTACTAAATCTTGGCGTCAACAAGTCTGTACCATGGGGTGTACCTCTTGAATGGAAGAAAGATGGACATCATCGGTGGCTAGTCCAACAGATAAGTTTTCATTCTCTATTGACAATTTGATCACCTCTTCAGAGTCTACAACATGGACCAACTCAAGCGCAAATCAGGGCCTTCCTCTAAAGCCTGATGAACTATATTTGGTAAGCATGTGGCTACTTGTTGCTGCACATCTTTTCTAGTAGTCACAACATTTGTTGTCGATGGCATCAAAATCACATCGTCTGCTCCACCTAATTCGCAAACAAAATTTGATGTTGGTTCAACCAAGTTTGCATCTTCCTCTTCTACAATAGGAGATACTAGCGTACCAAATGGCTTGCCACTCACTTTTTCCTCTATCTCATGGGTTCCCTATTGACTCAAGGGAGTTTCTAATATCACGGATGGCTCTACAACAAATGCTTCCATCTTCGTTGGTGAAAGAGATATGTTCGAACCTGGGGAAGTGGTTGAAATTTCTTTGTCAGCAAGGGCATTAGTGTTGTAGGTTGAGGCCATCTTAGCAGGAGCCGAGCAACTGATTTTCATTCCTAGAGAGTCCTTAGAATAATTCTTTTGACATTTTATATCTCTATCTTTCATTTCCACATCATCATCACCATTTTTTGGCTCAGCATCATGGTCTTCCTCATCTGACTTCTTCTCTCCTTTTCCATCAAACTCAGATGATTCTGGTTCAAAGAAGATTTCATAACCATGGTTTCAGACAACTATATAAACACTAGGTGGCAAAGAAGCTTGATCATCCACTGCCACCTGCATCCTTACTACACCATATTTCCTAAGATAAACCATATCCACAGTGGTAGTTTGTCCAATAACTGAACCAACAACATGAAGACTAAGGAATTATATTCTCTAATCTCATATGGCACTCCATAAACTTTGAACCATGTTTTCATAAGAATAAACTTAGCTTCAATCTCTTGTTCCCATTTGTCAATGACTAGTTTCACATCAAAATCAAAGCTAGAAACACTTCCAACTCTATGTAATCTATCTAATTCAATCATAGATGGAAATTGAACTATGAAAGTGTTTGGGCTGTCTCCTTGACATCCCATTGGAATCTAACAGGAACCAACCTTCACAACTTTGTGATCAAGTTCTCTATAGAAATATGGCCCCTCTCCATTCGAATAATTCATGTTCTATTGTGTTCCCTGGGTTTCATCGCTCCTGGAATTGTACTAGGAATCATGAAAAAGACTCCACCATCAACTCCCCAGCCACAAACACTTGTTGTTGTCTTGGGAGCGAGAAGAAGTGGACAAATTGGAGCTGTATGACCTGGTGCTTCACAAATATCACAGAGGATTACCATGCATTCAGAAATAGTATGGCCCTTCTCTTTGCATCTAAAACAACAACCTTTTGTCAACTTTAAGTTTCCAGATTCTGTAGAACCTGTATCAGTCCCTCTATCTGAAGCCAGCGCAACAACAACATTTATTGTTGCTGTTGGAGGATTTAGGGGAACAGACTCGTTAGTCGTTACCAACTTGATCATCAGAACCTTTAAATGCTTCACCACCATAGCTTTTACCAATCCTGTTGTGGTTAATGCTGCCACCAAATACACAACCAGTTCCCATTCCTGACGACGCCAACAAATTATTTGGAAATCAACCTCACGAGGATGAAACGATGGATCTCCCAAACATTCATCGAGCATCACCATCACCCCTGCCAAGAATGGAAGAATTTGCATTAACGTCTCGACCACTGTAGTGACTACTTCCTGCGCAAACACCAGTGTGGCTGCAACCCAAAACATCCTCCATCGCAGACCATCACCCCTCCCTTCACCACTTCTGCAAAAGTTCGCTTGGAAATGGGGTATTGAGGGCGTTGTTGTTTACTTGCTAGGGCATGTAGTGCTTTAGGCGAACGTCTGGTGTTGCCTTTGCAAAAAGATACATGTCGTGGCCCATTTGGTGGTAACAACTGCGCTACTCTTGGTGGGTTGTTAGATCTCTTGATACATGGAATTTCTTTGATCCCCATTGCTGCACTCTTTCGGGCCATGG
The DNA here is from genome assembly GCA_019279435.1 of Zizania palustris. Taxonomy (NCBI): domain Eukaryota; kingdom Viridiplantae; phylum Streptophyta; class Magnoliopsida; order Poales; family Poaceae; genus Zizania; species Zizania palustris. Next base: position 5,574,700 of record JAAALK010000086.1, on the reverse strand, counting down.
TGGCTGCCGCAGAGGGTGGAGAGATAAAATCCTACCATTTTTTGGTTTACTTCCAGGAGCATGTTGTTGAACACTGAATGTAGATGTCAAAAGATGATGTCGATTCTGTGTTGAATGTCTGGAAGTCATTGTCATCCACTCTTCTTTAGAACCTGCACCCATAGAAAAATTTACCTTGTAAATATTGGCAGAAAATTGACGATGAATCAGTGCCTCCTAAGGCACGGAGTCAAAAACAGAGGCATCATCCAAGATAGGAATGTCTGCCAAGATACAGTCTTGAGCAAATTGGCCGATTGGAGCACCGATTGAGCCTCCACTGAGACAACAATGAGGCCTTCAAGCGGCTACGACGTCATGGAGAAGATCGGCTGGCTGATCGCCTCACAATCGCCTGACCAAGAAAAGTGGATCTAGCTGAAAAGTATAATATATGAGCTACCACGTTAGGGAGAAAATCCATATATATGAGCTGCCACGTGATTAGGGAGAAAATCCATATATATGAGCTGCCACGTGATTAGGGAGAAAATCCATATGTAGTGATACTTGTTTTGGGTCGGAGATCACGAGAATTTTTTTCGAAAAGAAACAGAAGATCCTACACTTATTAAAAAAAGGAAGATCCTGCACTTGTATTAAAAAAAAGAACAACATAAAAACCGTAAGAAAGACATGTTAGGTAATTTTGTTGTTTATTTAGTATTTTAGCTGCATATTAGTATGTGATGTATTTGTGTCGCATGCACCAATGGACCATGTATGTCATGCGTGTGTTTTAGAGGGATCTTGCATGTATTTGTGATGCATTAGTTGATCTAGTGGTCCGAGTAATAAGGCCACTATGTGGTAGTTGGGTGTACTTACTTGCATGTAGGAGACTAGGAGGTGAGGTGCATGATCGTGCTGCACTCTCAGTAGAAAGTGATCTAATTTGTTTGGACTGCATGCATTGAATCTTTGTTTATTTAAGCCATGTTAGGGGTTAACTTAGAGTTCTCTTCTCTAATTTTTTGGGATTAGAATTAAAAAATCTCCTCCAATAAATACTCTAAATGACTTGCAAAAATAAAGGATCCTCAAAATTAATCATTGTATTCCCTACTTGCAGAGAACATACTCACATACTCTAATTTAGGGACTCTATTGGAGAGAAACATATTTAAACTATTTGTATCCTCAAAAATGAATCCCAAAAAATTATATAAGGAATCAATTTTTAAAATCACTATTGGAGATGCTCTTAGGCCCGGTTTGGTATGGATTATCTTAGATTATCTTAGTTGATTCTCTACAGAATCAAATCAAAAGAATCCTAGCCAAATGGTTTTATTAGGACAACTTCTCAAGTGAATCACTTCGAATCAATTCTTCTTTTTGGGAAGGAATGGAGAATCGCGAAATAGCTGTTTCTCTGATGAATCTGTGTCCTCCCCTTCCTCTTGTCCTCCGTCCTCTACTATCGCCCCTTTCCCTCCACACCGCCAGCGCCGGGCACTACTCTGCCACGCTGAACCCGCTAAACCGCTCGTACGTCAGGAACCACGGTGTCATGAACGATACAAGCGCCACGTCCCTGTAATCGAGCGCCTCGCCGCCGATGTAGCACCTCCTTCCCAGCTCCGCCTCCAGCGTCCTCAGCACGGCCACCAGCCCCTTCGACCCCTCCACTGTCACCAAGCTAGCCGTCCCGCCTGCGACCTCCACACCTTCACGACGCACTCTGGCACCTTGGCGCAGACGGGCTTACCGTCGACGATGAGGACGGGGATCTGGGCGAGGACGGGGTTGGAGGAGAGGAGTAGGCTAATTGCGGGGAGGTTCTCCAGCTTCTCCTCGTACGCGACGCCCTTCCTCGCCAACGCAATGCCGACGCGGTTGTCGAACGGGCTTGCCGAGCAGTTGAGGAGCACCACACCAGGCTGCTGCTTCTCTTCCATTGCCTCTGTTGGAATTAAGCTAGCTAAATAATTAGCTCATAATTAATCACCCCACTTATAAGAATCAAAATCAATTTCGCTAGCTAAATGATATAACAAATTCTGATTCACTATAGAATCACTCCCATAAAGAATTAGAATAAAAATCAGAAGAATTAGAATCTGGAGCCATGCCTTAGTTAATCAAGAGATTATAAAGAAATCAACGGGGCAAGTGTTTGACGTCTCCAGAGTTTCCTGTTTCTTCATAGAGCTTAGTAGTACAAGAGAAGTGTGCGTTATCTCTGTGTCCTACCGTATAGCTCCTGTATTTGAGTGTATACTCATGTTAGGTGGTGTGTCCACGGGAATTATGAAGTTGTTGAGGACTTGTGCCAACAAGACCAAGGGAGAAGAGCCGAGGTAATAAGAGGTCAAGAAAGGAACAATGGGAAGGGGGCAACAACACTAGCATGAGCAAGAGCTTAAGGTTAATACTAACAAACTACTAAGGAGAGTCCCTCCCTAGCCTGATTTTGAAGCAAAAACGAAAGATCTTGGGTAATCAAGTGAAATAATTGATACGTTGAAGACTGAATTCTTTAAAAAAATACATCGATTTCTTTTCTTCCATATGTTCCAAATAACATAGATGAAGATATCATTGAAGCCTGAAGGCAAACCTCTGTTGGAATCCCGGTGAGCTAACCCCGGCAAACTCCAGCACCGGCGCTCTAATACGCGAGAAACAGAAAGCAAAAAAAAACACAACGTCTTTTGGTGCTGCGAACAACCAGCAACATTTTCAATTTTGATTCAAGCATTATGTAGACAATAACAAACTATAACAGACTCACTACGTGCGCGGCATGCTGCCGAACAGAGCGCATCACGTCCAGCATTCACACCACGTCGCTCCATAGGACTCGGACGCGCTCTGCATGTTCCCATGCGTTGAGCTCTACAGACCTGCGCAGCCGATGGCTAATGGCTGGCTTATTGACTCCTAAGATAACCAAGCAACAGGATTACAAATAACATTCTCCTCCTAAGCCTGTTCCTGAAGCTTGATGTTGACGACGCCAATTCGGTCGCGTAGTTCCTGGAACTTCACACGAGCAAGTGACTTCATCATAATGTCTGCAAGCTGCTTACTAGAAGAAACTTGCTCTAGACTAATCTTCCCATCCTCCACACTCCTCCTGATGTAGTGATATTCAGTCTCTATGTGTTTGCTCCTTTCATGGTGGACGGGATTTTTAGCCAGATCAATAGCTGACTTATTGTCTACCCTGAGAGTTGGCACTCCAGGTTTGCCTCCAATTAGATCCTTCAGCAACCGAGCCAGCCAAACTCCCTGACATGCACCGTAGGCCGCTGCAACATATTCAGCTTCACATGAAGACAATGCCACCACCTTCTGCTTTCCAGAATTCCAGGTAATTGGGCTCTCTCCAAGACAGTACAGCATCCCACTGGTGCTCTTCCTATCATCAACATCACCAGCATAATCACTATCACTATAGCCAATCAGCTGATGATTTCCCTTCTTCCCCTTTCTGTAGAACACACCATGATTCAATGTCCCAGCAACATATCTGAGTATATGTTTCACCGCTCCACGGTGATCCTCCTTTGGCTCTTCAAGAAATCTACTCACATAGTTGACAGCAAAAGTTATATCAGGCTGTGTGTTCATCAAATAGCGAAGTCCTCCCACAAGGCTCCTGTATTCCGTAGCATCCACCAGAGGGCTCTCACTCTTCTTGCTCAGCTTCAGTCTTGGCTCCAGGGGTATTGCACAAACATTGCAGTTTGACAACCCACTCCTTTCTACTAGTTTTGCAGCATAAGCAGCTTGCCCAACTCTGATTCCCTCCTCTGACTGCTGAACCTCAAGACCAAGATAATAAGAAAGCAGTCCCAAGTCACTCATCTTGAACTCCTTCTTCATCTCAGCCTTAAACTTGTTGATCCCTGAGTGCCCTGTGATGATTAGATCATCTACATACACTCCGACAACAAGCCTTGCCTCTCCTGTGCCACGGACATATACTCCATACTCTGCCTTGCTCTTCTGGAAACCAAGCAACAGCAAGCGGCTATCCAACTTGACATTCCAGGCCCTGGGTGCCTGTCGTAGACCATATAGTGCCTTCTTAAGCTTCAGAACCTTGTGCTCTGCACCTTCTACAACAAAACCTGCAGGCTGCCCCACATACACTTCCTCTTGTAGATCTCCATTCAGAAATGCGCTCTTCACGTCCATGTGATGGACCTCCCACCCCTCATGCGCCGCCACTGCTAGCAACATCCTCACAGATTCCAGTCACGCAATAGGCGCGAAAACTTCATCGAAATCGATACCTGGACGTTGCATGTAGCCCTTGGCCACTAGACGTGACTTGTGCTTCACGATCGCACCATGTTCATCCCTCTTGACTTTGAATACCCACTTCAAGCCTATGGGTTTGTGGCCGGGTGGAAGGTCGATGAGGCTCCACGTCTTGTTCTCCTCAATCGATTGCATCTCCGCCTCCATAGCTCTCCTCCAGCACTCCTCCTGTTCGGCCTCCTTGAATGTTGTCGGCTCCTCTGCTGAGGCAAACAGCAGATCCCCACCATCCAGCACCCATGGTGCCAAACCTGGTGGAGACTTCGGTCCCAACACGTCGTCAAGTTTGCGGAACCTTGCCGGTGCGTCATCATCGTGATCAGCGTCCAGCAGGTCGTCGTAGTCACTTGGTGGCGACACGAACTCGATCGGTGCAGATGATGCCGTGGAAGATTGAGACGTCGAGGTTGCAACCGGTGTTGTGGGCATGCTCTGCATCGCATGCGGTGTCACGACCGTGGACGGGGAGTTCATGGCAGCAGGGCTCCTCCCTGCAGGATCCCCCCCCCCACGACCTGCTCGGTGTGGACCGGGTACTCCACGACGAACCCGTCTGGATCCCTATTCCCGCCTTCTTCAGCCTCCATGTCCCAGTCCCACTGAGCATCTTCGTCGAACACCGCATCGCGCGTCACCTTCACACGCCCGTCCACAGGGTTGTACACTCTGTAGGCCTTCGAACCCTCTTCGTACCCGATGAAAATCATTGGTGTACTTCGGTCTTCAAGCTTCTTGAGATGAGGCTTCGTGTTCTTCACATGGACGACACACCCAAACGTGCGGAAGAAACTTACCGTCGGACGTTCACCATGCCATGCTTCATAGGGCGTCTTGCTGTCTAGGCTGCGCGTCGGCGACCTGTTGAGGATGTACACTGCCGTGTTGACAGCCTCCCCCCAAAACTTCCCTGGGAGTCCCTTCGCCTTGATCATGCTCCTCGCCATTCCCACCACAGATTGATTTCAGTGCTCCACAACCCCGTTCTGTTGCGGTGAGTACGGGGCTGTGAATTGCCGCTGAACGCTTTCTTCCGCGCAGTATGCTCCGAACTCCACCGAAGTAAATTCTCCACCCCGGTCTGTGCGCAACACCTTGAGTTTTCGACCGGACTCTAGCTCTGCTGCTGCCTTGAATCGCCGGATCGCCGTCGGCGCTTGGTCCTTACTCGCGAGCAGACAATGCCACATATAGCGGCTCATGTCATCTACCAGCAGCAAGAAGTAGCGATTGCCACTCGGTGTCGTTGGCGTGATGGGTCCGCAGATGTCCCCGTGTACAAGCTTGAGGACGCGATCTGCTCTGCGTCGTGCCTGCGCCGGAAATGGACTCCTCCTCTGCTTCCCGGCCAAGCAGCTGTCGCACAATTGATCTACATGATCGATGTGCGGCAGTCCTCGTACCATGTCGCCGCTCTGGAGCTTCCGCAACGCCTGGAAGCTTATATGCCCAAAACGTTGATGCCAACGCCATGCTTCATCAGCCTTGCGCGCCGTTAGACATACCGGGTGCGCAATGTCGAGGCGGATGGTGTACAGCCGGCTGGAGAATCGCTGCACCCGTGCAAGAAGTCATCTCTCTTCATCGCGGATCCGCATCACTCCAGCTTTGACATGTATGTCGTACCCCTCCTCGTCCAGCTGCCCGACGCTGATGAGGTTGGTGTTGAGGCGCGGAATGAAGTAGACAGCATTGAGTCGACGGTGTTCACCATTTTTGCAGGCAAACAACACCATCCCGCGCCCCTCAATCTTGACTTCAGAGCCATCCCCGAACCGCACTGTTCCGATGACGCCGTGATCGAGCTTGGAGAAGACGGCGCGCGACCCAGACATGTGGTTGGTCGCACCTGTATCGAGGTGCCAAAGGCCACCGTCGTCGGAGCCTGCTCCATCGAGCTGTGCGAAAACTTTCGCCTCCACCAGCTCCACCGATTTCTTTTCTTCAGTCCTTTTCCCCACGGCCGGCGTCGCCGCCGGTGTCGCGCCGACCTCCACTACAGTGAACGAGGGTGAGGTCTGAATCGAGCTTACCCTAGCCATCATCAGAGTTTCTTCTTCATCCTCCGCCTGAGCTAGGTGGGCCGCCTGGTTCTTCGGTTTCGTCGGACACTCCCTGGCCCAGTGCCCCATTTTCTTGCACCGACGACATTGGTCCGCCGCTAACTTCTGGCCCGGCCCAGCGTCCGTGCCGCCGCCGGACGGAGTGCGTCGCCCACGGCCCCGGCGCGACCCGGTCTTTGATCCACCGGAAGAGCCCTCCGCCTTCTGCTGGCGCGCCTGTGCTTCCCACTGCTCTCGCATGAGGTACAACTTGCCGTCGGCGCGCGGCGGTGGTGCTTCGTCATCCTTGGCATCAGCCTCCTGCGCCGCTCGTAGTCGCCCGCTGGTGTCCTCCAGTGTCAGCGTAGCTATGTCCGCCGAGACTTGGATCGCAACGGCCACTTGGCGCAAGGACTTTGGAACGACGCGAAGGAGTTTCTCCACCATCTTCCGTCGAGAGATCGTCTCACCCACGGTCTCGAGCTCGGCGGCGAGGTTCTGTAGGCGGATCATGAAGTCATCGACGCTCTCGCCGGCGGTGAACTTGATGTTCTCAAACTCGCTGAGGAGGCGCTGCGCTTCTGTCTTCTGGACCTGGTCGCTGCCAACACGCCTAGCCTTCACCGCGTTCCACGCCTCCAGCGCAGAATCCTTCGCCGCCAACACCGCCACCATCTCCGACGGCACAATGCTGGTGATCGCGTCGAGCGCCATGCGATCTTCCTGAAATGAGACACCCCCTGGCTCGATCGCCTCCCACAGGTTCCGAGCCTGCATCTTCACCTTCATGACCAACGCCCACTGAGTGTAGTTAGTCTTGGTGAGCTTTGGCCAATTTGGCGCGACACCAACGATTTCCCGCACCACACGTACGGTCTCACCACTCCCGCCAGCGCCGTCACCCCTTCCAGGTTTCTTCGGTGACCCAGGGGGGTCACAACCTTCTGTTTGCTTCCGTCACCTGCCATGAGCGCCCAGCGGATCGCCGGATCACGATACCAGCAGTGGTACCTTGCCGCGATCGATTCCCTCGACTCCACCTGGGATCTGATACCAAATGTTGGAATCCCGGTGAGCTAACCCCGGCAAACTCCAACACCGGCGCTCTAATACGCGAGAAACAGAAAGCAAAAAAAACACAACGTCTTTTGGTGCTGCGAACAACCAGCAGCATTTTCAATTTTGATTCAAGCATTATGTAGACAATAACAAACTATAACAGACTCACTACGTGCGCGGCATGCTGCCGAACAGAGCGCATCACGTCCAGCATTCACACCACGTCGCTCCATAGGACTCGGACGCGCTCTGCATGTTCCCATGCGTTGAGCTCTACAGACCTGCGCAGCCGACGGCTAATGGCTGGCTTATTGACTCCTAAGATAACCAAGCAACAGGATTACAAATAACAACATCTAGGAAGAAGGGGGCCACAATACTAGCTGTTCTTGTTTGTACATTGAGTGCAGAGAAATATGATTTGGGTGCTGTCATTTGGGAGAATTTTCAATTTAGCACGAGGTCCTCAAAAAATGATTACCTGTAAACTAACTACGATCATGCATCTCCTGAATATCCAGAACATAACTTGTGTCATTATTTTATGGCGTGATATATGGCCTCGCATACAGTCACATTACTGCTTGCAAAAGGTTAGGGAACACTGAGTCGTATATTCATGACAGTGATTTGCCGGCGGCGACACGATCATATGACTGCATCGTCACCTATGGTGCCTCACATGTGCATGTCGTCTCAGATCCACCGTATTGATTTGGAGAGGTTCAGAAAGAGAACAGGAGAGAATGCATGTCTGCGTGGAAGATCCATGCCGAAAGCATTGCCAGGTTAAAAGATGATCTTTTGAAGAACTATTTACCTCCTACTTCCTCGATCAACTAGTTCAGTAGCTTGCCAATTTGCCGTCTGCATCAGTGCATCTACACATTTCTATCAACTAGACAACTAGTGAGTAGTATCAAGTACAGTGCATGCCTGAGAATGAATCTGAGATGAGATTCAGGGGCAAGAGCTAGAACAATCTGCTTTGCTGCACGGTGTGGAGTGATATGAATCATTGCTGAGAAGGAAAGACTGCAATACACCACGTAAAAAAAAATGCCGGGAGCAGTCATCTGTCGATTTGATCCGCGCATGCTGCAGAAATGACACCACGCCTCGTGGTTGCACAGCAGACTGAGACTGCACAGGGGCGCGCGATCTTTCCCCGGAATCGGATCCAATGCCATGGTTGCTCCACTGCTACTGTGACTTTTCCCCGGGCAATAAGGAGAGAAGACCTTTTCGTTCATGGAGCTCGAGGTACAGAGAAGCCAGCTGCGTCGAGTCTGCAACTCCAACCGGAGATGTGAGCATCATGTTCCGGTACTGTGTTTCCGCCTTGCTTGTGAGCGTGTAGTCTTCTTGGTGTTGCGGAAGAATCGTATCGTTCTGTGACCATTCGTTTTCAGCGGAAAGCTTCCGTTATTTTATCGTGACAGCCAGGCGAATCGGGTCTTAACAAAAAGAAGGGCTCCTGCTTTCTCCGAAGATGTTATGTCCATGTGCTTCAGATACCATTTGATGCTGCTGGTGCTTCTTCGATCCGTGCATGCACATTGCCATGACTGAGGCAGTGAGGCTCACTTGCCAAGCAGCTCCAACAGTCCATGCATGGCACCTTTTGCTCCACAGTTTTCATCACCCGCGTGTAATTCAGAATTTCAGACCCTCGTAGTTATGTAAACGATCCAATTATGCTATAGACATTACACATAATACCAGTATACCGCCGTCGGGATTAAAGCATTTCAGGGCATTCATAATTTCCGATTTTGCAGTGCACACAAATATGCTCTTTAAGTGTTTTTTCTTAAATATCCAGACAAATTCAGAGTGAGTGGGGGCTTATTATCATCTGCTATTCTGAACTTTCCAACTTTTGTGAACATTGTTGTGTCTGATAAACGCAGGCCGCGAATTTAATTTCGGCGACCCCACTAGTTCACATGCATCGATCTGACTCAAAAGCTAATCTTTCTGTTGTCTGAATTCAGATTGCGTTATCTTTGATTTATCTGTCAACTCAGAGAATGTTGGTTCCACTAAAATTCTATCGCTCCGCGAAGCTCGGTGCGTGAATGTGTGATTGATTTGGGCCATGTTCTTGAGATTTTGTGCGATCCTCCATCGCTTCATGCCTCCAAGGGACATGCATACCTAAGGTCTGACATGTTTTTGCAGCTGATGATTGACAAGGCTAAGCCTGCGTGCTTGATGGACAAAATATAATGTACATTACATATCTAATATCTTCTGCTAAAGGAGATAGCAATGCAGACAATTTTACTTAGTTTCTTTACTCAGCTGTTAGTATTTTTTTTAAGCTTGTGTTGTGCTCATACATACTGAACTGATTTGCATCTGACCCTGCTTCAAGAACTGGAATAACATGAAAATATTAGCGCCCCTAAAGTTAGGCAATTAACTGCTCTTTCACATCTCCAATGGTCAAGTAACACACTAACAATTATGGTAGATATTTGATAAAATGAAAGCAAATACCATAACGCCACAACCCACTAGTCCACTTGCCACTCTTTAGCTACAGAGAACATCTTGTCAGACGTCAGTTGCATTATTGGCGATTATCAACAACGTTACTAATGGGTTAACATTTTACAGTAACCTGCAACGACAGCACTGACGACGAGTCTTATTTGATGGCAGTATCAATCATCCTTTTTCAAGTCAACATAAAGCAACTTGTAGTAAAGGGTAGTATCTGAACGAAATCATTTTCATGTCATCTCCGGTGATATCACATTTTGGTGCTTATTTGATAGAGAGATTACAAAGGATTAGACATAAATCTGATACTACTTAATATTTTCGCAACTACCATATAATCTAGCATCCCGCAGTTCAGGTGTGAGCAAAGTAAACACTTAGACTAAAAAATATCATCAAGAGTATTCAATAACAATAGCATTTTATGTCGTGTCAAGATAGCCAAAGCAATAGACATAAAATAAGCCATAGTCGAGCTAGCCGAACACAAGATACTTATGGTTGATGTAACTGAAGTTAGGTGTTCGTGACGAGAAAGCCAAGCCACATGCACACAAGAGATGCTAGGAGGGTGGTCATCAATGGGCAGGAAGGCAACATGAAGCTAGCGTACACAAGAATTTGCCGAGGATGAAGACGGCGACTCAATCAAAGCAATCATTGAGGAAGATGATGTGAAATAACCGATGTTATCAAAACAATCAAGAATGATACACCACATTAGGTTTGTCAGACCTAAGAATAATTCGAGATAAACATACACAACAATATTGTCAATACCGTGTGGGCAAGAGAAGACACCACAATGAATATTATGCCATTGTTAAAGGAGACTATCATATAAGGCCTCTAAAACAATCACAAATAATGTGGTGGATGAAGACAAAGAAAATGTACCAATGACCTAAATAGTAATATCAATAACCTAATATAGAGATCATAGTTATTATTATGGTGTAGCGAAGTATGATGACCTACCACATTTACAACTTTAAAACAACCATATATGGCTCATGGCGTGGCTACACCGTCGACACATCAGCGTGGCAAATATGAGGGCTGCTGTGCGCAGAGCAACAGTGTTCACTGAAGCAGTAATTTATTCCTCGTTCCACGTGCATTTACAATATTTTCTCTGGATATTCTATGATATATTCAATTACTGCAAGCACTTTATTTTCATATTGCACTATAAATGTTTATTTATGTATCTATATGTCTTTAGTGCACGTCAATTGTTTGTTGAATCATTTGTGAGCACATTTTATTTACTGCATTTATTTTATCTACATTAAATACATTAAATATTGTGTTTTCTCATATTTGTGAACTGCTTGTGAATTATGGATATTCTGCATGTGCTTGATGAATTATCTATGTTTTGGTAAAACTTTTGTGGAACTGTCATTTGATCTATGAGTAAACATAATTTTCCTTTAAGCACTATGGTGGTGTCTTTTCGATTAGGACACCGGTCGTTTTTAGGCTAGATTATTTTTAGTGCTTGTGATCTCTCAGACTGTCACATCACACCTTATACGACAGGAGAGTGATAGAACTAGGTTTATTTTGGATTCTGTTGTGATATTGTGGTTTCTTTTGCTAGAAGTTTTTAGAGGTGCATTGAGTGTCAAAGAGAAGGTCATCTATTCGAAAGAATTTGTTGAGGCACCCATTCACTCCTCCCTTTGGTCGCAACTCTTGGTCCTACAAGTGGTATCAAAGCTTTGTTAGGTTTTTTTCCATACCTTAACTAGTTCTAACCCAAGGTAGCGATCATGAATTCTACTGAAAAGGTCTCATCTCTTGAGGTTTTTGGCTATAATTATTGGAAGACTCGCATGTGAGCCTATCCATTGAGCTAGAGCTTAGGAATATGGAACATGTGTGTTCATGCCTCTTTCACTGTGCATCTGTCTGCTGAGTGTACTACCCTAGAGTTAGTTGTTGAGCATGACCTGAACAACAAGGCGGTGAACATTTTGTTTTTGGTTTAGGTCCCAGTGAGTTTCAGCGTGTTAGACATCTCGACACTGCTTGATAGATCTGGGCTACCCTCTAGGTACACCATGAGGGGACAACTCAGGTCAAGGCTAGGCTCTATCAGACCTACCGATGAGAATATGAAAATTTCTCACAAAAGCCCGGTTAGACTGTTGAGGGCTCTTAATTAGACCTGCGCTAGATCACCTAAGCCATCCATCATTAAATTATAATAATCATCGGCTGTGAATTGGTCTTGTAGTGTAATCCTTCTTGAGCCGATGTTATTTTCCCATGCTACTACTACTTGATGGCCATAGACTAACTGATATGGTGGTACTTGAGTTGATCCATGTCGCACCATCCGATAATCCCTGAGTGCTTCTAACAGAGACCGATGCCAATGCTTCGGTTGCTCGTTGATCTTGCGCTTTATTAATTTGATCAAACTCTTGTTGGACGCTTTGGCCTGACCATTAGCCTATGCATAATATGGCGATGAATTTAAGAGCTTGATTCCTATATCAGCTACGAATTACTGGAACTCCTCTGATATGAAAAATGTCCCCTGATCCGTGGTCATGGTCTATTGAATCCCAAACCGATATATTATATGTTCTTTGATGAACTCAATATAATGGCATCGGCAGAAGTAACCCTTTTGAGTGGAACGACCTCTACCCATTTCGTGAAATAATAAGTAGCTGCCAATATGAACTTATGTCCCTTACTTGACGCTGGGTAGATTTCGATGATCATGTCGATGCCCCACCACTACATGAATCCAACAAACTTCCGTCGGCCAGGCCTTTCCTGGCGGAAGAAGCCAACTTTCGTCGGTAAAAGCCTAACTTCCGTCGGCATCTGGAAGACGGAAATTGACTAACTTCCATCGGCCACCGACGGAAGTCGGCTCCACGTGGCCAACGAAAATTGTCGTGGTATTTTGCCACATCAGCAGAAACAACTACTTCCATCGGCCAGCGCCTGTCCGACGGAAGTTATGGGTTTCTGCCACGTGGGCAAACTGCCGTAAACTTCTGTCGGCTTTGACCATAGCCGACGGAAGTTAGCTATTTTTGCCACGTCACCGAAAACAGCTAACTTCCAGCAGCTATGGTAAAGCCGATGGAAGTTACCTAGAATTTTTTTGTTTCTCCTGGTTCTTCCATTCACACTCACATTCAATCACATCCACATATCCACATATACAATCACATCCAAATTCACATATCCAAAAAATCCACAATCACATATATCCACATCCACATCCAAAACAATCCACATTCATATATTTCTACATCCAACAACAAAATCACATCCACATTTCACATTCACACTCACTTCCACATCCAAAACATTCGAAGTACACATACACATCCAATAATAGTATCACATCCACATATTTGTCAATATTTCACAAATCACATTCAAATCCATAAAGAGACAATCCATACTCACTCATCACCCTCATTTGTTTGGTTGGAGTTGTGGGCGCCGCCGCTGCATCTCGGTTCATCCACATTTGAAGTCGAGGGTCCATCCCGACCGGGCGTTCAAACAGTCTGAAGCAATAGATAAAATTAGAGAACGAACTCAAATAACCATCTAAACGATAACTCAAGTATCTCAACTAACGATAGGAGGTACCTCAGCCACAAAAGGAGCATTGGTTGGAACTGTGACATGTCAATTCCTTGTAGTTGGGCAATGTGCTATACATGTTGTAATGCAACTAGTTAGTTTTAAACCTATTCCTAATTGCTATATAATTGTAATGTGGCAAACTGAACTTACCTACATCGTCGCCTGCTGCTATGTAAACCAGGTAGCATAATTGTGTTGATACTGCCTCATTTGCTCCTGTGACTGCATCATCTGCTCGCATGACTGCCTCAGTTCCTCCGTTAGTTGAACAACTTCTGGGTTTGCTTCTGAGCAGCGACGACTAGATCTAACTCCTGAGGAGCTCTACGATGACTGAGCTGACTTCTGAGCTCTCACCGCCCTTGAGTAAATAACTCCATTGAACATGAAGTACCTGCAACATTCAATAAGTTAGTTACCATTACAGTACCATACACAAAATATTGAGAAAAACATCGTCTCATCGTCCATGGCTTTTTCCACCTCCGTTGGAGTACACGGCCATTGGGTAAACATGTTGTCTCCGCCAATCATACTCCTCTCCATGGATTTGAACCATGTGTTGACCATATTATGTCTGCAAAAAATAACATTACCGATTAGACGAAGAAAAATGACGCAAACTCTTAAATTGTTAACATCTCACCAAATGATCCGTAGTTGACTGACTACACAACATATCTAGTTGTGCAGGATTTGCTCCTTTATGACCAAAAGCATAAACCTCGATGTCACTTGGCACACATGTTTTAGCTTCCTGCACAGTAGATATGAATTAGTCGCATTACAATGTATTTATAGATAAAATGACAAGTGTAGGTCTTACCATGCGTTTAGCCAAGCGGATATGTCCATCGACCCCATATCTATGCTTTGGATTTGTTCCACGACATTGCCTTTTCTTCTCAAAAACCTTCTTGAATTCATTTGAAGACCAAATCTTGCAGAATTCAAAGTAGGCATCCTCACGGTTTGCAAACCATGCAATTCTGACCAGAACAGAGATGTTAAGCTTCTGCATTAGATGAAAATAAATCTCAAAAATCAAAGATTAAAAGAGTTAGAATTGTTTACCGAACGATATTGCTCCTTAGACAAGTATATTGTTGAAGAACTCGTTGCCTTGCTCATTCATTGCCCTAGCTTCTCCTTTTAGTACACATTGTTCACTTGAATCCGGGCATATGAAATCTTGTCCTTCACTACCTTGTGTGCATTGTTGTTGAAGACAGCAAGGGCATGATTATGGTGATTGCCCGATTCTGGCAAGCAAAAACATAACTGCAAAAGTCATGATTAGTAATCTACTGTAACTCCAAAAGTTTCATTAAAACGAAACAATGCATAAAAAATCATACCTAAAAGTCATGATACACCGCTCCTGGGCAGTTCTGTGGGCCCCATCAGGAGCAAACCTATATTGGTCTCATGTCGTGCATAATACCGGCTCATCGGTCGACATTGTCAGCACCCATGGATAGTGAAGACAACATAGGTTACCCAATATCTGGTTAACCTGCCTGACCCTCGAAGTGTCGTCAAACCAAGAGTCAATCCAAAATCTAGAAATACATAATAAATAAAGTCAGTAAACTAAAAGAAAATTTTGGAAGTAAAGCAAAACACACGTGATCTCGATCTTGTTTCCACCCGAAGGGGCTACAGGTGTGGCGACTAGGTGGCTCATCCTGAAAGAATGTGAGGATGACCCTGAAGCCTCTAGGTCAGCCCCCTTCTCCTGACCCGTACCCTCCTCCTGCCCTGCACCCTTCGGGTCATCCCCTGCCCCGCACCCTCTAGGTCTACCCCCACCCTCTGGGTCATCCTCCTGACCCGCACCCTCCGGGTCATGCTCTTCATCCTGCAAAATAGTATGAAAACAATTAATAATAGTTTATTACTGGCATAAAAATCAATTTGAATGTTACCTCATCATCTCTTAGAAATGCAATAGGCCGATTCCGCAATGCTGGGTCTATGCATCTCAAGAGATGCTCTTAACGACGCTTGTTTGAAGAATAGGAGCTACCCTGGAATACGGTGTCCTCCTGAGTCGCCGGTGTACTCTTCATGCCAAAAAGCTTCCTCGTGACACTCTTCACCTTTTTCGACATCCTATTCAAAACAAGCACAAATGGGCATTTATTAGTACGAAAAGTTAGAACTTATGAAAAAGCATGTAATATGAAGTATATTTAACATACACAATGCATGTATGAAAACAATTACTTATCAATTATCATCAAAATCAAGATCAGTTCGTCCCTTTCTCCCCAAAACATGCCATGTTACTTTTTTGTTCTTATGCTATTGTTTCCTTTTCTCGGGAACTGCTACATCATTAGCATCGCCAAGAAAAGAACTTGCTGGTGAGTCTGGATCTACATTAAATGAAGTCAGCAATTCATCATCTTGGTAAACCTCGTCGACCTCTTCAACCTCCAATTGATAAGTACCATCACTAGGGGTCTGTAGACGTTCCTGAGGATTCACTTTGTAGACTACCCACCAAACACTTAGTTTTTCACATGGGTACGACATATAATACACCTGCTCGACTTGGTGAGCAAGGACAAAATTATCGCAACCACATAGTCGTTTCGCATGTTTGACTTCAACCATCTCAAATTGGTTTTCTCGAGTACCATGTTTGGGGTCAAACCAATCACAATTGAAGAAGACTATTTTAAGCTCCTTATTCCCGGCAAAGTTGTGCTTGATTATATTTTTGATGATTCCATAATACTTAGTTTCATGTCCTTAGCCATCAACGACCCTTGTAACAACTCCAGTATTAGTTGTTGCCACCAGAGGTCGATACGCTTCAAAAATAGTTGAACGGAAGCAGAAACCGTTCACATCATATCGACCGTAACTTTTGGCAGTAATACTTCCGTACGAGAGCTGTCGCAAGTCTATATGTACATTATCGATGAGAATGCACTGCAAATCATACGAGTTTATAAGATAATTAACATAATAGAGTAAAATAAAATGTGTCACAAAACATAAGAATTTACATGTTCTCTGAACCAAGTGAGGAAACTAGGCTCTCCATTTATTCCTTCCCGACGTAACTTATGTAATATATTCTCTATTTTTTGACGACCAGATGTTAAGTATTTCGAATCAAACATACTGTCATTGTAACGAATAGGTAAACAAACAGGTATAAAACATAGTCGGTAAAATATAAAACTAAAAAGCATTCACTTACGCAAAATATTGTTCCATCTCTTCCATATTTGAGTACATGTAGAGCAAGGCATATGTTTGTTCTTCTTGAGTTACATAATATGTCGTGGAGAAACCAACATTTATGCCCTTCCACTGAAAAATTTGAAGGACACTGCAAAGATTGTCTGCATCCACATGGTACCCCATAGCAGGTGTGTTTACATTGTGATGCTCAGCGAAGTATACACTAGTGAAGTATGATATCCCTTTCTATTTAAATTCTTCCGTGATGCAACCTTCAACTCTGGCCTTATTGCCAACCATCGCTCTAAGCTTCTTTAGGGACCTTTAAATGTGATACATCCACCTATATTGCACAGGGCCACCTACCTTAGCTTCATATGGAAGATGAACTAGTAAATGTTGCATTGGATTGAAGAATACTAAAGGGAATATTTTTTCCAATTTACATAAAAGCATCGATATCTCTTTCTCCAACTTCTCCATCATATCTTTCTTAATTTCTTTAGCACAAAGTTGTATATAAAAATGACTTAGCTCAGCTATCGCCTTCCATACTTCATCATTCAAGTACCCGTGAAACATTACAGGAAGGAGTCTTTCCATTATCATATGGTAATCGTGACTTTTCAATCCATTTAACTTTCTTGTCTTCAAATTCACAGCTCTTCTAAATCTCGTGGTGTAACCATCTGGGAATTTCAAATTTTTCAACCACCTCATTACTTGTTTCTTTTCTTTATGTTTTAAACAAAATAGGGCACGTGGCTTGCCACCACTATTTTTCAACTCAAGGGTTGGTCGATTACAAATCTCAGCTAAATCTCTTCTCTCATTTAGATTATCTTTTGTCATGTCCGCAAAATCCATATATATACTTATAGTGCTTTAACCAACATTACATTCCTAATGCATGACGTCAATGTTGTGCATCAGAATCAGTGATTTGACATACGGCAATTCCGATAAGCCACATATGTGGGTCTAGTTATGTTCGGTTCCGAATCCTACAAATCCTTCCTCATTTTCATTAAGGACCAACTCATTCAGCATATCAGCGATTTCTGTAGCATTTAAATGCCTTGGTGGTCCCTTTACAACAATATTGTCTTTCTTGAAACTGTTCCTCTGTAACCTAAATGGGTGATTCATGGGCAAAAAAACATCTATGACAATCAATGTAACAAAATTTTCCCCCGAAGTTAAGATAGAAACAATTTGTGTTCTTAGCACATATCGGACATGTCAGCCTTCCTTGACAACTCCAACCCGAAAAAATATTGTATGCCGGAAAATCGTGTACCGACCAAGGTTAGAAAAAGCGTTATGCGCTATGCGTGCGGTGGCCTACTGCATAGCGCTTAGGCGTTTTATGCGTGATTAAGCGGTGCTTAAGCGTTATTGACTTAGTCAACGAAAAGACAAATTTGCTGCAACAACTTACATGTCTCATACAATTTTCTGCCAATAGCTTACATGTGCTACTCAATTTGATATATGTTCTAGTGTACCAGCATATGAGTATCATTTCAAATAGCAGTACTGCAGTAGTACTACAGCAGTACTCTTAACAGTAGCAACTATGAGCTGGCAGCACATGATTGGTTGGCTCAGAGTACTTTACTTTTCTCCTCTCTTCTTCACTTTTCCCTCTCTTTCCTCTCTTCTTTCACTTTTCCTGGGAGCAGACGCCCAATGTGCTTCCCTCTCTTCTCCCTCCTATCCACATGCCTTCGCCACCACCACAGAGCAGATCTGCCGCTGCCGTTGTTGAGCAGATACACCGGCTGACAGCTCTCCTTTCCCTCAAGGGCGGCGGCTGCAGCGGGGGTCGACGAGAGCCAGCGAGGGCGGCGGCTGCAGCGGGAGCCAGCGAGGGCGGCGGCTGCAGCGGGAGCCAGCGAGGGCGGCGGCTGCAGCGGGAGCCAGCAAGGGCGGCGGCTGCAGCCAGCGCTAAATATGGCGCTTAGCCCCTAAGCGCAGCGGAGGCACAGCCCATGGCGCAAAAGCACGCTGCAGCGGACGCTTTCTACCGCATTTGCGAACCCTGGTACCGACCACAGATACGCAACTCAAAGATTGAATTTTTTCTTCCGATCATAGTCATATGCTTCAACTCCTTTCCACAATTGTTTCAACTCTTCAATTAAGGGCTTTAGCATCACGTTGAGGTGTGTTCCAAGATGCTCTGGACCAAGTATAATGATACACAGGAACATAAATTCAAATTTCATACAAAACGAAGGTGAAATGTTGTATGGAATAGCAAAAACAAGACAGCAAGAGTACGACGATGTGGTTACATTGAAAGGCGTGAATCCATCTGTTGCAAACCCAATGCGAACATTCCTTGCACCCCGAGAAAAGTCTGCATCAAAATAATCTAGAGCCTTCCAAGCCTAACCATCAGATGAGTGCACCATTACTTGGTTATTCTCACGTACACATTCCTTATGCCATCTCATATGTCTAGCAGTTTTCTTTGAGAGAAACAATCATTTCACCCGAGGTGTAAGAGGCATGTAATGAATTTACTTATGAGAAACCTCTATCGTCACCTTTTTACCGTCTTCATTTACGACCTCTATGAATGTTGGTTTACCACATTTTAAGTATTTCATCTCATTCCTATGTTTTTTCCAGAAAAGCATACAATTATCTTGGCACACATCAATCTTCTCATACTTCATACCGAGAGCAGAAAGCATTTTCTTTGATTGATTCATATCTTTCGACATCTTATGGTTCATAGGAAGGACATCACTGATCAGGTTCATGAGCTCCTTATAACAATTGTTGGAGAATGCAAACTTCGACTTAATGGCCATAAGACGAGTCATGAAAGCGAGAACGCTTATGGCAGTGTGCTCATGCAACGACTCTTCTGAATCTCGAAGGATGTTAGAAAACTTTTGAACCTCCAGTGTAGGAGAATCCTCGGGGTTTGTTTCAAACTCCGGTCGTATAGCATCAAGCATCTCATTCATCCTATCGTCAGCCGTGCTATCATCTTCTTATTCCACTACTAATACTATTTTTTCACGGCCTGTCTTGCCATGGTGCACCCAAACTTCGTAACCTAGCAAGCAACCATATTTGCAAATGTGTAGTGACAGTGTTCTCTTGTCTTGCCAACAAGAATTTCTACACTTCATGCATGGGCACCTCGCTCCAGAGTTTTTTTGTCAAAGGGAATGCATGGTCAACAAATTTCTCAGCGTTGATTACCCACTCCCTCGTGTGAGCTCCACTTTTTTCCAACCACTATACATCCACCGTTGGTCGTCCTCAGCCATTCTATAGGCAAAACATTCATTCAATCGAGAATGCATCATAAGTACTAGAAGTTTCTACATACCATGACCCTATGTCTATAGGAAAATATAGATCCTAAACCCACCCAAGAGTGACCGACAGAACGTGGTATTTATGATAAGCCATGAGTCCGAACGAAATTTCATCAGCATAACCCCACTGTTCTGCAATTGCACGTCTGATAGTGGTGAAATGGAGAATAATAAGGTTATGACACTGAAATCTCATTTAGACTCGATCATGACTCATCATAAATACCACACTCTATCGCCCACTTCGAGGTTGTCCAAAAAGGGATAATTTCGGACCTACACATCTCACACGCATGACACATGTGAGACATGTTGGTCCGAAATGGGTGACACATAGGTTTCGTTACACTATTTACGTTGTTGTCAAATAAAAAATGTATACGAAAAGAATATATATATATATAATAGTAATCACCCCAATGAAATCATCAACAAACTACAAATTAATACAAGAACATCACATATGAAACATATGTAAAAGCACAATATTAATACATGAACCATTTTTTTAACATGACAACATATATTGCATCTGAAAATAGGCTTGGTTTCTTTATTTCTCATAAACAACACATACGTTCTCATAAGTCATATTTTTCCAACAGATTAAACAATTAATTACAAGCTAGTAGGGGTCAAAATTCACAAATCAATTCAAAATTAACAATTCACAATTTACAAATTAAATAATTCGATCACAAAAAAGTTAGGAATTTAGATGGGGTAAAAATTACTTGGGCACAACGGGCGGTGGAGGCAGGCAGACGGCGATGGTCGGCAGGCGGTGGTGGTTGGCGAACGACGGCGGTCAGCGGGCATCGGCGGACGACGACGGCGATGGTCGGCAGATGGACGGTGGTGGACGACAGCGGTGCGCTAGGATGGACGGTGGCAGCCGGCAGCAGGTGGTGGCATGGGCGGAGACATCCTGAGGGCAGCGGACGGTGTCTAGGGTGGGAGGCGGGGACGGTGACATGAGCGGGAGGCGTCGTAGGGCGGCGCGGGCGGGAGGCAGGGACAACAGCGCAGGCGGGAGGCGGCATGGGTGGCGGCCGACAGCGGCCAGTGGCAGGCGAGAGGCGGTGACTCGGGCGGCAGTGTGTAGTGGCCGCGCATACAGGGAGTTAGGTTTCCCTGTACGGGCGCGGGTGGGAAAAAATTACATCCCCCAACTTCCATCGGCCTGTAACTTCCATCGGCTTTAATGCAGGCCAATGGAACTTAAGGGATATATTCCAAGTGGAGGTGGATCCCTTTTAACTTCCGTCGGCCACAATCAAAAAACCGACAGAAGTTAATTTAGACGACGAAAATTTCCTGTTTTCCTGTAGTGCACCCCCTGAAGTGCTAGGGTTTAATTATCGGGTTCATTGCCAATGCAGGTGCCCTCTGAATAGCTCCAAACTTCAGACAATCCTGGCACCCCTTGTAATATTTTATGTAGTCCTCCACCATAGTCAGCAAAAAGTAACCTGCTCTTTGAAGCAACTATTTCATTTTCTTGGCCAACTGGTGTGTCCCGCATATACCATCGTGTACCTCACACATCACCACCTTAGCTTCTTTGATGCTTGTGCATTTAAGGAGAACTCTATCGGTTATCTGATTGTACAAGTCTTCTCCGAGCAAAACGTATCTTGTTGCTCGATGTCTGAGTTTTCTTGGTGCCGATGTCGAACGATTTTTCAAATAATGAATGATATCGTAAATCCAGTCATCGGCCTCTATCTCCATGATCTCCACCTCGATCGACCTGGCCATTGGCTTATATCCTGACGTCATGTGGGCCAAATTATTTGCTTCTGAGTTCTGCTCCCTTGGGATGTGAGTAAGAGTTACGCTTTGGAAGCTTGACATTATGGCTTGACACTGATCATGATATTCTTTCAGCATGCCGTCTTTGCACTCGTATTCGTCTGACAGTTATCTCATTACTAGCATAGAGTCTCCTAGAATTTCTATTGTATCAGCGCCTACTTCTTCTAATAGTTGTAACCCTTTCAATACTGATTCATATTCAGCCTGGTTATTAGTGGAGAAAGGTCTGATGGTATATTTAAATTCAAATGATGCCCCCTGAGGGGAAACAATCACCAGTCCTATATCACATCCATGCCGACACACTGAGCCATCGAAGAATAGGGTCCATGGTGTTGGCTCAACATGATTTACCGCCTCATCTCAATGCTGGACT
This sequence comes from Zizania palustris, assembly GCA_019279435.1. Taxonomy (NCBI): domain Eukaryota; kingdom Viridiplantae; phylum Streptophyta; class Magnoliopsida; order Poales; family Poaceae; genus Zizania; species Zizania palustris. Next base: position 5,552,408 of record JAAALK010000086.1, on the reverse strand, counting down.
ATGAAATCGGCTATCGCTTGTCCCTTTACTTCCTTAGCCGATTCATATCTAAGGTCAAATTCAATGGGAGCGAAGACCCATTTTACGATACGCCCTTTCAACACTAAGGCCGATAGCATATACTTAATGGCATCGGCCTTACATATCACAGTGCATTCTGATGATAGCAGGTAGTATCTTAGTTTGGTGCACGAGAAGTATAGGCATAGATAGAGCTTTTCCACTATGGGGTATTGGATCTCGGCGTACATTAGTCCTCTACTAAGATAGAAAATTACCCTTTATTTTTTATCAATCTCCTACACCAGGACCGACCCGATGGCTTCATCATCGGTTGACAAATATAACCTGAATGAGATCCCTTTCTATGGCGGCATTAGCACTAGTAGTGAGGCTAAGTATTCCATGATCTCATCAAATGCCTTTTGCTACTTTTTTCCCATATGAATTCCTGGTTAGGCTTCAACTTCAATAGTGGACTAAATGACTCTATTTTTCTTGAAAGATCAGCTATGAATCTCCTGAGAAAATTTATCTTCCCAATCAATTACTGCAACTTGGTTTTATCAGCAAGGGATTGGGTGTTGATAATTTCTTCAATACTATGCTAGTTTATCTCAATCCCTCTTTCATGCACAATAAAGCCTATAAACTTCCCCGCCGATACACTAAAAGCACACTTCTCGGGATTCATCTTTAGCCCATATTTCCTGGCTCTCTCCAGAACTTGACGTAGATCGAAAACTGAAGGATATTCCTAAGAAAATTACGTGTATCGAAAATTCCGATAGGAAGTATTGGGAGTTTTAGTTATTTTCTGGTCTTGATGCAGAGAGAAAATGTTGCTTCTGAAGTTCTGATATGGTATGAGAAGTTCTGACTAGCCAGAAGTTTTGATTCATAATTGGGGAATTTTGTATTGATCGAAAGTTCTGAGGTAGGTGATAACAGATTGGATCTGTTGTGTGTCATACTGTATCGAGAGACGTAAAATACCCCGTCGGAAGTTCTGATCTAGGATTGGAAGTTCCGATGTGGATGAACAGATTGGATTTGTTAAGGTTTTGAGGGTTTCGAGATAGACACGACCAGGAGGCTATCAACCCTATAAAAGGAGAGGAGAAGGATGCCTTGGAACAAGCAATAAGCCTAGATTAGACCTAGCCACCAAAGAGTTCTCCCCTCCCTTTCTTGATCTCAATCGTTGAGGTCAAGGATCCCTGTCTCTCACGTGCGGTGCTAGCATGCTGCCGTGGGAGGTACTCAATCCTTCTACGTGTGGACTCCATGGAGGCGTTGCTCTAATAGCGACACTCGTGGACATCTACATGTGAACGACTACGTTGTCTTCATCGATCGGATTGGTGAAGGACGACAAGGACGAAGCGAGGATAGGCTTGATGCGCTATTCCGACCTCTTCTTCCGCTGCACCTAGCGCATCTCATGCTAGAAGGTATCGATCCAAGATCTCACACGCGCATGAGTCTTGGGCCTAGGGAGTAAATTTTGAATTTTCTAGCTAGCGTAGCTCCCCTATTACCTAACAACAACATGGTCTTGAGTACTTCTTGACTTTACCACGATGTCGTCTATATATATTTCCACCAATAGGCCGATCAAGTCATGGAAAATGTAGTTCATGGCTCTCTGGTAAGGTGTTTTGACATTCTTCCAGACAAAGGTCATCACCACCCATTCGTAAAGTCTGATAGCGCTTGGGCATCGGAAGGCCGTCTTATGGATGTCTTCGTCAGCCATGAAAATATGATTATAACTTACATTGCCATCCATGAAAATGATGATCTTGTGACTTGATGTGGCGTCCACCAACAAATCCGCTATCGGCATTGGGTATTCATCCTTTGGGGTTGTCTTATTCAGACCTCTGAAGTCAACACATATTTCAAGCTTCCTACTTTTCTTCCATACTAGTACAATGTTTGATACTCACTCTGCGTATTGGAATGGCCTTATGAATCATGCATCATATAATCTTGTTACCTCAGCCTTGATGTATGGATATATTTCCACCTTGAACCACCGAGCTGACTGCTTGAATGGATGATACCCTTGTCTTATTAGGAGCCGATGTTCTATAATCAATCGGCTTAGACCTGGCATTTCATGGTATTCCCATGCGAAGCAATCCTGATACTCCCGTAATAATGCAATTAATTCATTCTTTATTTCCTCGGGAAGTTGAGCACTTACAAAGGTTGGCCTCTGTCTATTACCGGGTCTGATGTCTACTTCTTGTAGCTCATCGGTTGCGGCGAAGCCTTGACTGAGTTTAACTTCTGCTTCATCCATGTCGCCTTCAAAGGGTAAGCTTAGGCTGTTCATTGCTGATTGGTTTGATTCCATCATTTTATACTTCAAGAAAATCACCGTCCCAAGCTCTGTCGGACATGCAGACAACTTCTTCCATCTCCCATACCGATAAATCAGTTATTTCTACGTTAACCGATTTATCGGTGGGAATGATCTCCAGCTGATCGTTGTCCCACTACATGAGGCTCTAATGCATTGTCAATGGGACACGACAATTCACATGAATCTAATCATGCCCCAGCAATAGACTATATGATCCTTTTCCTTCTATGATGAAGAAGGTGGTCGACATGGTCTTGCTCCCAACCGTCAACTCTAAGTTTAGCACCCCCTTATTTCTAATGAATTGCCACTAAAGTCCCTCAGTCCCATATTGGTTTTGATGAGGTCCTCCGGCCCATTCCCCAGCTTCCAGAAGGTGGCATATGACATCAAGTTGATAGTTGCGCCTCCATCTATCATCATTTTGGACATCGACTTCCTGTTGACCAGGCCCTTGATGTAAAGAGGTCTCAGGTACCAATGTTCGTGATCTTCTGGCTTGTCAAATACTACCGACTGTAGGGTCAATATCAGTTGGACCATTGCATCGGATTACCCGGCGTTTTCTTCAGGAGTATCTTGATACTCCGTAGGTAGGAATAAAACCATGTTTATCCACGCATCTTTCTTATCATCGTGATCAGACTTGTCTTTCACTCGCCATTCACTCTTAATCCTTTAGGGCCGATCATTCTCATTCTTGTGACTCTGTACCTTTAGTTTTCTCTACCGTAGCCATTGTACTCTCCTCTTTTGATTCTCTGTGAAGATCCTGCTGGGGCACCACTGTGGTTTTCCTGAGGTGACGTTGTCGTCGGTCGATTGACCGTTTTCTTGGTGTTGACGGGTCCAAGCACGTGATTAGGTGGCAACTGGATCTTCTTTTCTTTGATCAATAGGTCGAATATCCTATCGACATTACTAATGTTGAAATCATACTTGTCTTCTTTATCAATTGGCTTTATCCACTAACACGCGATCTGCTTCTTGTTTTGGGTCCATTCGGCCAAGATGACCTCCGCATTGGACCTGTTGTCCTTATCGGAGTCCAAATGGAACACGTGAGCATACACCACCTTCTTCTGATACTTATCCCTTTTGGACTCCTAGAATCGGCTCTCATGGGCCGATACCCACTGTACTAGGTGTGAGAGGATCTTGAATTCTTGTGATGAAAACCTTTACTTTATCAGATTCAGGTGACCCTAGAATGCTAACTCAGCCAGTTGCGTGTTGCTGAGGTTCAGGCTATAGCACCTGCTTTTCACGTCCATATTCTACTTTACTGTCATAAAGTCGGTAAGCTTCATCTCGTGTATGCCAGCGAAGAAATACTTGTGAAACTTCTTCTCCAGATCTGACCATCCTCTGACAGAGTTCACCGACAGTGATGAGAACTAGGCGAAAGCTGATCCTGATAATGACAGCGGGAAGAACCTGACTTTGAGTGCTTCCTTGGCCGTTGCCTCACCGCATTGGGTGAGAAAACGACTAATGTGCTTGATCGTAGAGACTGAGTCCTATCCCGAGAACTTGGTGAAGTCAGGGATCTTGTATCAGTTCGGCAGCAGCACCTAATCGAACCACTCAGGGTATGGTCGCCGATACACATATGTCTAATCTTTAGGCTTGAGCCCAAACTGGCCCTAGATCACCACAGTTATTCGAATCACCCAATCATCTTCCTACTAGATCGGTGCGGGGTATCGATCAGTCGTTGGAGGCTACTGATACTGATCTAGCTGAACAACATTGTATCTTTGTTCTTCATTGGAATAGGGCAGCATTCCATAGCATGTGGTCTGGTGGTACCCCTAAGGGATGCCATCGGGTGCTCCCCTCAGTGGCACAAGGTCGGGTAACATGTTCTTGGCACTTCCATACGTGGGTTGAGGTACCTCTTATCTGATCGGCCCTTACAGCGTGGTCGAATACTGGGAGGGTGTTGTACCCCTACCAAAGAGATACGTACTTTGCGACGGGTCCTATCTACCTAACCCTTAGAGCATGGGGGTAGGTAACGGGACCATCACGTCAGCCTCCTGGCCGGACGAAGTGTTCGGTGGACCCTACCTCATCGGCCCTTGTGGTTGTGGCATCGGCCGAATATGTTGAGGGTTTTGCAACATACAAGGATGATTAGTTTGGAAATACACAGGACCTTGTGTTGGCTCTTGATAAATCATCCCGTCAACTGTCTTCTTGATCAACCCGTGCAAGGTATTAACCAATACCTCGGACTGATTGATGAGAGCGTGATGTAGAGAGTTGTAGATGGCTTCCTAAAAGATGACCCACAGACTCTCGATCTACTGAGGGATCTCACTAACCATGACTGGTTTCGGCAACTGACTCCTCTGGATAGGGCAAATCGAGTCATGTCGAAAGCTTCGAGGCACAACCTCTTGTAGTTTTCCACGTAGTCTTGTACCTCTGCCCTTTGTTCATCAGTCAATGCCTCCATAGTGATCAGGATGATATTACTGCCATCAACTTCTCTTGCCATGGATGAATGGTCTGAAGAGGGTCCCACCGGGCGTGCCAAAAAATATGTTGGTGTCTTTTTTGGTCACGTGTGTGGCCTAGGAAATCTGCTTAACTCCACTGCATGTCCTATAATCTTAGAAAAAAGAAGGTTCTGAGTGTGTCAATCAGTTTGACCATGCAACTGATAAGGAACCAAGAAGAATAACATTAGTAGCAACGTCGATCGGCTATTGAGCCGATGACTATGGTGAGAATAAAATAAACAGGAATAAACACGCCGATTGGCCATAAGGCCGATGACTGCACCCACACTATTGGGCTAAGCACGCTATCAGATGATAGAGTGAAGTCCTCGTGCTTAAATGCCGATGAGTGTCTCCCAGACGTGAGTAGAATATAGCGTGGAAATAAAGATAATCTATCGGCTTGTACTCCGATAGAAACTAGACTCAACATACCAAACAATGTATCCATACCATTAAATTACCGTGACTGCAAGATCAGACCTAACCAAGACAGTTGCTAGTCATGAAAACTCAATAACACTTCAACGCACTGGGCATACTTTATTTAGATGAATGGTACACAACATGAACCAGATACAATATAACATGCACTAGAGTATGCCGATACTTTCATCGGTTAGGTCCGACATCTCGTTCTATTGTATCTATTTCATGTTGTATACCGTTCATCTAAATAAAGTATGCCCGATGCATTGAAGTGTTATTGATTTCTCGTAATTAGCAATTGTCTTGGTTAGGTCCAATTTTGCAGTTACAATGTTTTTATGATATGGATACATTGTTTGGTATGGTGAGTTTAGTTTATATCGGAGTACAAACCGATAGGTTATCTTTAATTCCACGTCATATTTTACATGCATTTGGGAGGTACTAATCGGCCCTTACGCGTGAGAACTTTATCCTATCGGCCAATGGTGTGCTCAGCATGATAGCATTGCCATAGTCATCATCCCTATGGCCAATCGACGCATTTATTCGTGATTGTTTTATTCTCACCAGAGTCATCGGATTGGTAGCCGATCGGCTTTGCTACTAAAATTATTTTTCTCTGGTTCCTTATCAGTTGCATGGTCAAACTGATTGGCACGCTCATGACCCTTTTTTCCTCTAAGATTGTAGGACTTGCACTGGAGTTAAGCAGACCTCCCAGGTCACGCGTGTTGTCAAAAATACGCCAAAAACATCTCAAGAAGAGAGAGAGAGAGTAAAGAATGTTTTTCTCTAGTTTTACTAGCATTGTTGGATAGAGTACTTTCTGTCCAATTGCATTGAAGAAAAAACATAGACTCATTATTGCCTCTCTTATCCCCACCGGTAACACATTTCTTATTCTGACAGTTGTGAGTCTTCATTCCACCAACCATCTTAAGCTCCTTCAGGTTGATAAGTTTACTGATATTCAATGAGTAATCTGATGGAACTTTAATGCTATGCAAGAATTCACAAAACTCATTCCTCTCCTTCCTAGAAAGGGTGATGCAAGATGGAGGCAAGAACTTTCCTCTATCTGTCTGTTGTGGATGTAGCTCCAGTCGTAAACCCATCTCCTCAAGATCCGCTCTAACATTCTTTTTTATCTTTTGTTTTTCCTGGTATATTTAGCATTGTTATAAGGAGACTATCACACACATTTTTTTGACATGCATTGTGTTGACACAAAAACCTACCGATCAAAGTGCCAACACAGTGACGTCGATTTGACGATCCAAAAGTATGTGGATATCTAGTGATAACCCTAAGCATAACATGACATCGGCGTTGTGTTCCGACGACCCTTGATAGTGACAAAGGAAAATATGTCGTAGCACGGGCGTAGCACGGGCCGGTCAGACCAGGACTATGACATCAGTCAGACTGACGACCTCTTGGAATTTTATCTCTAGGCTCCAGCGACCATCTCGTCAATAACAGATGGATGCATGGGCTCTTGGTGAAGAATGTAGAGATGAAAACACTGCAAAAACACAAAAAGATCAGGGGAAACTTGGCCTAGAGACCGAATTAACGATAAAAACCGATAAAACAATAAAAATCCATTACCTGGATTGAACTCATGATTCATGAGCGAATCGACAAGGATTACCATGATTACGATGCAGCAGATGGAGAGTTTATAGCACAAACTCACAAAGATGGACGCAGTAGCAAACTAACAAAGATGGACATTGTAGCTACTCCTATGGCAAGGAAAATAGATTGAAAGTAAAGAACGATTCAAGGTAAAATAATAGATTGGATCTATTAGAGTTTCAGGGGTCCCTTGAATCGGCCTTGCCCCTATATTTATAGGGGTTGGTCTCAACTTTCCTGGGCTTTAATCTACTTAAAAACACGTCCAAGTCATTAAGATTTGATCTGGGATAAAATTACCCTGAATACCAACTAATCCTTTTCAGTCTCAGATTGGGTCGGTCTGACCAAGCCTGTATGGGCGGTCTCACCGGACCCAGTCTGGTCAGACCGAAGTGCCTACTCCGGTCAGACTAGCATGTGCCAGGAAAACACATATTTTCGGCCAAAAGTACCAATTTTGACATTTTGAAAATTTTGACCATTAATGCCACTTTTTGCTATCAACACATGCCCAATGCGTTTTGGCAAGCTTACTGAGCCAAAAGCACAACGGGCTAAGGGCGAAATACTCCATATCGACCTTTTGACACTTTAAGTGTTTTTCCACACACTTGGGAAGTATGTTTTCAAATACCTACTATTTAAAGCTCTTCAAAATTGCTCTCCTTGTAGAGACTCTAGCAAATATGCATTACCTGGATCAATTTCAAAAACTCTAAAAGGACCTTCCCAACTAGTTGATCATTTACCACACTTTGGGCTTTTAGTGCCTAAAGGCAAAATTGTCTTCCAAACCAAGTCATCAACTTGAAACAATTTTGCTTTCACTCTCTTATTACAAGCTCTATCCACTCTTCTCTTGTCTCTTTCTATTGCCTCTAGAGCTCTTAATCTCTTATCGGACACTTCTTCCAAATTATCCTTCAAAAGAGTTTCATAGTCACCGACTGATAAGCCATCTTGCTTAAGTAATCTCAAAGAACCAAGATTTACCTCTACCGGTAAAACGACTTCCTGCCCATACACTAATTCATATGGACTTACCTTGGTGGCACCACGCTTCACAACTCTACATGCCCATAATGCCCCAGAAAGCACCTCATGCACCTTCTAGGAAACTCTTCAATCTTCTTCTTAATAAGCTTAATAACAATTTTATTACTAGACTTGGCCTGACCATTGGCCCGAGCATAGTATGTGAAGAGTTTATCAACTTTATACCATAATACTTGGAAAAATCACACACCTCTTTAGAAACAAATGAAGTACCTTGGTCTATAGTAAGAGTTTGTGGAATACCAAATCTATGTATAATGTGCTTCAAGATGAAATCAATTACCTCGTTATGAGTCATATTCTTCAGAGGCACGGCCTCGGTCCACTTGGTGAAGTAAATCGTAGCCATCAACACGAACTGATGCCCTTTTGAAGAGGGAGGATAAATTTGGCCGATGAAGTCCAAGCCCCAACCTTGGTATTTCCATGGCTTGATAATAGGGTTAAGAAATGATGTGGAGCCAACTGAATATTACCAAACCTTTGACATGCTTCATACCCTCTACAATACCTAAAACTATCCTCAATCATAATCGGCTAATAAAAACACACTCTTTTGAGCATCCAACTCATTTTCTGGGCTGACTGATGAGTACCACAAAGACCTTCATATACTTCACCCATAGCAAGTTTAGACTAATCTACATTCAAACTTTTCAAAAGCACTCCATCAATTGTTCGGCGATACAACTCATCATCAAGCAATGCAAATTTAAACGCTTGCCGCCAAACTTTTTGATCAACCCGCATGCTAGGATCTCTCAAGTATTGAATAATCAGAGTCCTCCAATCATCCACATTGTTTTCTGAAACACTCGCCAAATTATCACATAAATTGGCATCCAAACTAAAAATTTTGATTTGCCTCCCGTGCCCCAAACTCTCCTGACACCTGGCTATCAGACCGACTGTCTTCTGACGAATGGCATAGGGGTGGTCAGACTGGCCTAGCATGGTCGATCAGACCGACGTGATGCCTGCGATTGGACCGACCATGTCAGGACGATCAGACCGAAGTGCTCTAACTCGTAGGAATAAAATATGTGAAGCATTGGTTTTTCTTGTGTGAAAAATTTACCTTTTAATTTGATAACTAGATGCTTGTTGAGCCAAATCATTGGCTAATGAGTTGGCTCCTCTAGACACATGTGAAATCTCAAAATCATCAAAAGTGCCAATTATGTCAAGACATTTATCCAAATAACTATTCAATAAACCATTAAAGCATTGGGCATATCTAGCTACTTGTTGAACTACTAATAGTGAATCACTATATGCATTAACATATTTAACACCCATGGAGTCTAGAAGCTCAAGTCCTAGCAATAAAGCTTCATATTTGGCTTGATTATTAGTACAAGGAAATTCTAAACGGGTCGAGGTCTCAAAACTCATACCATTAGGTGATATGAGCACAACTCCGACACCTTGGTCATTCTTGCAAGCCGAACCATCAAAGTAAAGTTTCCATGGCACAACCTCAATTAGAGCAACATCGTCACTCCAATCGACATCTACATGGTGATCAACTATAAAATTTGCAATGATTTGGCCTTTCATAGCTTTCAAAGGTTCATAAGCCAAATCATACTCAATTAAATCATAAGCCCACTTTCTGATTGTTCCACTTAGAATCAGCTTTTGCAACATGTATTTTATAACATCGGTTTGACAAGTAACAATACATGTGCTAGATAAAAGATAGTGGTGGAGTTTGGTACATGCATAATAAAGTGATAAACATAAGCGCTCTAAAAACACATACCTCATCTCGGCATCCAACAGGCGGCGACTCAAGAATGTGATGATGTACTCCTTTCCCTCCACCTACACAGTCAACACGACTCCTATTACGCTATCTTCTGCAACAACGTACAGCCGAAATGGAATTCCAGCCTTCGGTGCTCTTACCACAGGTGGTGATGACAAGCACTCCTTGATTCGATCAAAAACACGTTACTGACTTGCCCACCAAGTGAATTCGGCTTCGTTCTTTAACCAAAGTACGGGGCAAAAGCATCAATCTTGCCAGACAAGTTAGATATAAAGCGAAGCAAATAATTTACCCTGCCTAGCAACTTTTGCACATCTCTCTTGCATGTCGGCACTTCAAAGTTTCTAATCTTCTCAAGTCTCTTCGAGTAAATGTCAATACCTCTCTCATGAATCATGAATCCTAAGAACTTGCCTGCCGACACACTAGAAGCACACTTGAGTGGGTTCATTTTCAAGCCATACTGATGTATACTTTCAAAAGAAACTCTCAAATCGACTAAATGATTATCCATAGCATCCGATTTGACTAAAACATCGTCTATATAGACCTCTAGCATAACTCCTAGCAAGTCATGAAAGATTAAGTTCATAGCACGTTGATATGTAGCGCCAACATTCTTTAAACCAAAAAGTCATCACAACCCACTCAAACAAGCCGACAAAATCAGGACATCTAAAGGTCATTTTGTAAACATCATCTTTGGCCATAAAAATTTGATTATAACCAGCATTACCATCAAGAAAACTTAGTACCTTCTATCCTGAAGCATAGTTGATCAACATGTCAGCTATTGCCATGGGATACTCGTCCTTTGGAGTGGCCTTGTTCAAGTCCCTAAAATCAATGCACACACGAATCTTGCCACTGCCTTTCTTTTCGATAGGAAAAATATTAGCAACACATTCAGCATACCTGCATGGCCTAATAAACTCAACCTTAAGAAATCGTTCTATCTCTTATTTAACTCAGTCATACACGTCCGAATTAAAGCGACGAGGAGGTTGTTTATAAGGCCTAAACTCGGGTTTGATAGGCAGACGATGCTCCACGAGCTCACGGCTAAGTTTGGGCATCACACTATACTCCCACGCAAAGCAATGAACATACGACTGAAGTAACTTTATTACCTCGGCCTTATCACAAGCCGATAAATTCTGATTTACAAAAGTTAGCCTTGGTACACTACCATGGCCTATATCTACTTCCTCTAAAGGGTCGGCCGACACAAAACCTTGACCTAACTTTTCTACTTCACTAAAATCTTCAATGGCTTCAGCAATATCATATTTGGAAGACTGATATTGCTCTACACGAGACTTTAGCCAATCAAGATTACTCTTACTCTACATGACCACTAGTTTAGAGACAGTCGAGCTACACCAGCCGACTTTATAGACAGTGGAACAAATCGCCCCTCAGACACGCTAACAAAGTCATAATCCGACAGGTCCCTGCCTGATAGACACTCTACCTTATCGTGGACTGCGTCAATAGACACATCGACCAAAGCAACCTAGGACAAAGTGTCGGCTGGTACAAATTCTACATCGTCACCATCCCACTAGATCAAACTCTGATGCAAGGTAGACGGAATGCAACAATTTGTGTGAATCCAATCACGCCCAAGTAATACACTATAGTTACCTTGCATGTCAACCACCAAGAATGATGTCGACAATGTCTTGTTGCCCGCTGCTAGCTCCAAAGAAAGTATGCCTTTGGCCTGGGAGCTCTTGTCGTTGAAGTCGTTCAGCGTCAAGTTAGTCTTCATCATGTCGTCTTCGTTTTTGTCGAGCTTCTTCAATATAGAGTACGACATCAAGTTGACGGTGGTGCCTCTTTCAACGAGCATCCTAGAGATCGGTTTCCCATCGAGATGTCCTAGGACGTACAAGGGCTTCAAGTGACAAGACGAATCCCCAGGATTCTCAAAAATAGCTTCACGCGGGCCGAGGTTTAGTTGAGTGACCTCGGCCGCCTTTCCTGGTAGACCAAACTTAGCAGGAAGCTTGACAATGTTTATGTCCATCGCTTGAGGAAGGGGCATGTCATAGACGGGCCTGTAGTCATCATCCATCAGATCGTCCTCATCGTCACTCGGAGTGGGAGCTGGGTTGCTTACTACAACCGACTAGGGCTTCCATACTTGCTTCATCATTGGTCGGGGATGGATTTCCTCAAAAATTGTGTCCCACTCGTCCTTGGCATTCTTCTCGCGCATCTCCTAGGCTCGAATACTTTGTAGCTGCCTCTTTGGGACTTAGTCATGCCTGTAGGTGCCCATGACGGTTGTGGATTCGTGCCGGGCACCACAAACTTGCTCTTGGAATTTTTTGCTGAATAGGAAACACTCAGATCGGCAACGACATTTTTGCGATTGGCGGGAGCTTTTTCCTATGCCCTGTCAGTCGGACCGGCCTTATTGGGCCGGTCTGACCAGACCCTATTGGTCGGACCGGCTGTAGAAGGCCGGTCAGACCAGGGTGACATGGGCGGTGTGACTGGCCCTAAGGTAGTGGTCAAACCAGCAATGTTCTTCTCGATCGTATTTTGTGGATCGCCTTCGTTCTACTCCGAGGAGGTCGTTCCCGCAGATACTTCGGCCTAAGTGGCGTTGGCCGATGTATCAGTTGACGTCGTTCACAACAAAGTAGAGTGTCTGTCAGGTAGAGATCTTTCGGAATACGATTTTGTTAGCACATCCAGAGGACGTTTTGTACCAGTGTCTGTAAAGTTGGCTGGTGTAGCACAACTGTTTTTGTATTAGTAGTCATGTCTAGCAAGAGTAATCTGGACTAGCTAAAGTCTTGTGTACAGCAATATCTATCTAATAAATTAGGACAAGGTTTTGCGTCGGCCGATCCCTTAGAAGAAGTTGACATAGGTGATGGTAGCATCCCGAGGCCGACTTTTGTAAACCAACATTTACAACCTGATGAAAAGGCCGAAGTAATAAAGTTGCTTCGGTCGTATGTCGATTGCTTCGCATGGGAGTATAGCGAGATGTCGGGACTAAGCCGTGAGCTCGTGGAGCATCGGCTACCTATCAAGTCTGGATTTAGGTCTTATAAACAGACTCCTCGTCGCTTTAACTCTGCCATCTATGACCGAGTTAAAGAAGAAGTAGAGCGACTGCTCAAACCTGGATTTATTAGGCCATGCAGGTACGTGGAATGGATTGCTAACATTGTGCCTATAGAGAAGAAAGGGAGCGACAAGATACGAGTATGAAACTCTTTTGAAGGACAACCTAGAAGAAGTGACCGATAAGAGATTGAAGGCTTTAGAAGCCATATAAGTAGACAAGAGGAGAGTAGCTAAAGCCTACAATAAGAAGGTCAAACCAAAATCGTTTCAAGTGGGTGACTTGGTTTGGAAGACGATTTTACCTTTAGGCACTAAGAGTCCCAAGTTTGGTAAATGGTCACCTAGTTGGGAAGGCCCTTTCAAAATAGCCGAAATCGCTCCTCGCAATGCATATGTGTTAGAATCTCTGCAAGGAGAGCGTTTTCGAAGAGCTTTGAATGGTAGATACTTGAAAAGGTATTTTCCATGTGTGTGGCAAACAACGTAGAAGGTTTCAAAAGGTCGATATGGAAGGTATCGTATTTAACTCGTTGTGCTTTTAGTTCACTTAGTTCACTAAAAGGCAGGGGGCATGTGTTGATAGCAAAAAATGGCATCAATGGCTAAGATTGTCAAAATATCAATTTTGGTAATTTGGGCCGAAAATACACATGTCCCGGGTCAGGCCGAAGCCTTATAGGGCCGAAGGACCATTGGGCTATGGGCTCCGGAAGCTTCCAGCCAGCCCACGGCCTTCGGCCAGGAAGCCCTCGAAGGCCCACGCCGTCGAAGTTTCGGCCCGAGGAGAAGGCTTCGACGGGCCTAGCCGAAGGCCCACTTCAATAGAGATAGTGTTGGACACGATTCCGGCTATGTTTTTATCTCTATTCGGCCGAATTATAGCAGATTAGATCAGAGGTCTAGCCTCTATAAATATAGAGACGAAGCCAGTTCAGAGGCCCCCCCAACTCAAATCAACCACAAAGCCCTAGCTTTGAATCGCATTTACTTCGTCATGACAGGCTTCGCCACGCTCGTACTCCGCTCCGACTGAAGTCACGATCGTGTGTTGCGCCTGAGTCACTATTTTGTATCTTACTATATCAGAGACTTCGCACCGAACCCCGTTGTTCGGAGGTGATTGTCGTGTTTACATCCGTTCGGAGTTCATCTTCGGCCATATCAGTCTGAACACCGAAGGTACACTTTGGTGGCCCCCTTCACACCATACTTCGAAGCAGATAGGCTCCGACCGGTTTGCTGATTTATTCTGTTTAATATATTTCTTTCGGCTAATTGGATTATTTCTATGTGATCTGATTACCTGGCAACTGCACCCCCTTACCACGGCTAAGGGTAGTCAGAACGCGACGTCGGTGTTGTGTTATGCTTTGGCTTGTCCCTATGTATCCGCACACTTTTGGATCATCGGACTGACCCAAGTGCGGGGGCACGTTTTCGTGTCTACACTATTGTAGCAGCATCTCATATGTCACCTTTGGCTTCTCGTGGGCTCTAGCTGAAGACGACGCGTTGGTGTTCACCTTCCACACTCCTACCCCAGGATTCTTCGGCATGAGCATGTGCGTATGATGCCCTCCAACCACGACCTCCCTCCCTTAGCCAACTCAGCCTCCTCCGGCGAAATCAGCACCTTCTTCCCATCGAGATCGATGGTGTTCACGGGGAAGGGGTCTTTGTCAAGCTTCATCTTAGAATTAGTATCCAACATCAATCGTCCTTCCTCTATGGCCGATTGAACCTGTCGACGAAAAACATTGCAATCGTTAGTAGAATGATAATGTGAATCATGCCACTTACAGTAAGCGTGTTTCATCAAGTCATCGATAGTTGGAATGACGTGACCCTTTAGCAATCTAATGAGCTTCATCTTCAACAAAAAATCAAGTATTTTGTCACACTTGGTCACGTCAAATGCATACTTTACTTCACTGGGCTGACTCTTAGCGGGAGACGGTCGTAACTCAGAGCAAGTGATGGGTTTGGACTTGTTGGACCAAGTCCACTCTGTAGTATACATGTCGGCAGAGTCATCCTCGCTCTCCGATGATTCCTCATCGGAGTGCTCCATGGCATGCACCTCGGCCTTAATCTTATTGAATGTCTTGGTGAATTTATTACTTTGGCTCGGCTTTCCTAAACCAGAGACTTTTGTAGGCCTTGACTAACCTCGAGGAAATCCTGGCCATCTAGATTTTCCTTGAGTTCGAAGTGTAAGCCATTAAAAGCTAAGTCGGCCAAGTCCCTCTCGGAAATTTTCAGGCTAAAACATTGATTTCTAGTGTCCCTAAAGCGCCGAATGTACTTAGAGACACTCTGGCTAGCCTTTTGCCTAACCGATGTCAAGTGTGAGAGCTTAAGTTCAGTTTCCCCATTATAAAAGTAGTCATGGAACTTCTGCTCTAACTAGGCCCAAGTCTACACGGAGTTCGGCGGTAACATCGAAAACCAAGTGAAAGTGGTCCCGGAAAGCGATAGAGAAAATAACCTAAGCTTTAGCGCATCTGACCCACTAGCTTTGCCACATTGCGCTAGGAATTGGCCTATGTGATCTAGGGTGATTTTACTACCTTCACCGTCGAATCTAGTGAACTCGGGAACCCTAAAGCGCGTGGGTATGGGATAGTGTCGAAGTGGTTCGGGTACGGCTTGTGGTAAACCATAGCCCGATATCGAGGTGTGAAACCCGTACATTCCCTAAATAGCACGCGGATTCGCTCTTCTATTTCATCTACACCTCTTGCCTGTGCGCGTATCTCATGCGGGATGCAACACGTGGTGGTATCTCGGTGTGTCGGCCATGTGGCTCCTCCTCTCGTGTCGATTTGTGATTAGGGATATGCTTGGGCCAATATGGGTGCGCAAGAGCAGGAGGTGTGGGTAGTGTGGGAAAAGCGTAGGTGCGGGATGAGGTGGCGCCTAATAGGTGGCAGGGGCGGTGTGACCGGCCATAGGTTGAGTCTGACTGAGGGTATGATGGTCAGTCAGACTGGCCTACCGACTGTTGTTGGTGGTTGAGGCTGGCACATGCCAGTCTGACTGGCCCAAGGGTCGGTCCGACCGATAGGGCCAAACGCGGTCTCGGCCATAGATGACGAGGCCGGAGATGGGATGGTTTTCATGGTACTCCCATCGGTTCTACTATATATGTGATGAACAGGGGTACACTAGCAATTGGAGTTGGAGAATCGGCCTTAGAAAAGCCGAATCTCCTAAACATCGCCTTCATCCTAGAATTAACTTCAGGCCCTAGATGATTTGCAAAAGTGGCACTAATCGCTTGATATACTGTGGTGGCTATATTTTGCTCGATGTCCAAGGAGGATAGTGGAGGGGATGACGGTGTTACCTTTGCTCCTGAAGAGGTTGGGGATGTCGATGTCACGTTGATGAAGCCCTCACGGGTCTTAGTGAAGCGCCCAAGCGTGAGAGCATGTAGCTCCTTTGTCTTGTCCTTGATCTCCGCCTTGTCCTCCTTAGAGAGGTCGTCGAGGGTGGGGGCGAGGATGTTGCAATCTTCGATCTCCGTGCTCCCCACTAGATCCATCAGTGTCGAGGGTCCCATCGATGTAGTCATAGTAGATGTACCTGTCGCTTATGTAGTAGTACTTGGCATGTTGTCCCCAGCGGAGTCGCCAAAAAGTGTGTTGACACAAAAACCTGTCGATCAAAGTGCCAACACCCTAACACCAATTCGATGATCGAAAAGCATGTGGATACCTAGGGATAACCCTAAGCGTAACATGACGCCGATGCCGCGTTCCGACGACCCTTGATAGTGACAAAGGAAAATAAACGGAGTCGCCAGGCAATTAAACAATACCAAAATATTATTTAACTAACTAAATTGTTGGGGAAGCGATCCAACCGACCAAGTTAGGGTCGGTTAGACTGAGGTGCATACGACGGTCAGACTGGCCAAGTCGGACAAGCGGTGCGAAGGTACCACCGAAGGGGAACCTCCAGCGCAGACTACAAAGGGTAGCTGAAGGGGGTCTCTAACCTTCGGTCGGTCAGATCGAAAGGGGACCTCTGGTCAGACCGAAGGTGGACGAAGGGGACTCCGGAGGGTGCTCCAGCGTCTGGTGCGAAGTGTCCCGGGGTCTCTACACGAAGCCCGGTCAGACCGTCCTTGTGCCACCGGTCAGACCGCAGCGTGTTGGTGCATCAGATGACGGCGCGGAATAGGCCGGTCAGACCGGGAATATACCGTCGGTCAGACTGAAGACCTCCTAGAATTTTATCTTCGGGCTCTGGCGACCGTCTCGTTGAAAACGGATGGAAGCATGAGCTCTTGGTGAAGAATGTAGAGATGAAAACACTACAAAACACCAAAAGATCAGTGGTAACTCGACCTAGAGACCGAATTACCGATAAAACCCGATAAAATGATAATAACCTGTTATGTGGATTGAACGGATTATTCACGAGCGAATCGACAAGGATTACCATGATTACTACGTGGTGTACAGAGAGTTTATAGTGCAAACTCATGAAGATGGACATAGTAGCTACTCCTAGGGCAAGGAAAATAGATTGAAAGTAAAGAATGATTCAAGGTAAAATAATAGATTGGATTTATTAGGGTTTGAGGGTATCCCTTGAATCGGCCTTGCCCCTATATTTATAGGGGTTGGTCTCAATGTTCCTAGGTTTTAATCTACTTAAAACACGTCCAAGTCGTTAAGATTTTATTTGGGATAAAATTACCCCGAATACCAACTAATTCTTTTTAGACTCAGATTGGGCCGGTCTCACCGGGCCTGTATGGTTGGTCTGACCGGACCCAGTCCAGTTAGACCGAAGTGCCTACTCCGATTAGACCGGCCTATGCCAGGAAAACACATATTTTTGGCCAAAAGTATCAATTTTGACATTTTTACAATTTTGACCATTAATGCCACTTTTTGCTATCAACATATTGTATCGATGGAATGGTGAACATCGAGGTATTTCCAATATACAAGCTCCGACAAAATGTATTGCTTGTTCCACATTCGATCACAACTTGTGGAAGACCGTTTTATGTCCTTTACCTGGTCATATACCTCTATGCCTCTGAAATGCCTAGGAGATCCTCCTTTCTCAACGGAGCCATCAAACTATGGCTTAATTCTTTTATATGGGTGTTTCATTGGAAGAAAATGTTGATGGTGCATGTATACCTTTTTCTTAGAATGGTTCAACCATGTGCTTCATGTTTCCTCCAAGAACTGTGAGCGAGATTTACCTTTCCTTTTGCTTTGGCCAGACAAGTTATGATGAGCTGGCAGGTCATTTATTGTGACAAACCCTAAACAGCTCAATATCATTGCCAGGTTGTTTCGGACTAGAGATCAAGATCGATACCATGATATATTTACGCTTCTTGCAAAGGCAAGGGGGAAGGTTGTATATAGACAATAACACTAGCCACGTGCTATGCATACCGCACATGTTACTGTTAACACAAAAACGTGCCCCCGCACTTGGGTCAGTTCGACGATCCAAAAGTGTGCGGATACTTAGGGACGAGCCTAAGTGTAACACAACACCAACGTCGCGTTCCGGCTACCCTTAGCTGTGGTAAGGGGGTGGAGTCGCCAGGTAATCAGAACACACAGAAATAATACAATTAGCCGAAAGAAATATATTAAACAGAATAAATCAGCAAACTAGTCGGAGCCTGTCTACTTCGAAGTATGGTGCGAAGGGGGCCGCTGAAGTGTACCTTCGGCGTTTGGTGCGAAGTGTCCTGCAAAAGGGTACCTTCAGCGTTCGGACTGATCTTGCTGAAGATGAACTCTGAATAGATCTGGACGCGACAATCACCTCCGAAACCGGGGTTCGGCGCAAAGTCTCTGATACAGTAAGATAAATAATAGTGACTCAGGTGCAATGCGTGAGCGTGACTTCGTCTGGAGCGGAGTACGAGCATGGCGAAGCCTGTCGTGACGAAGTCTGCCGACAGAGTGTGCGGTCGAAGTAGCAGTCTCACCGAAGGATGTTCTGGCAACCTCCGAAACCGATCTCTCAGCTCCGGACACGTCCGATGAAGTAGCTTCGAACGTGGAAACCTGCAACAAAGTAGATTTGAAGTACCAATTCGGCCTAAGGACCGAATTCTGCTAAGTGTTGCACCAGTGGCAAAGGTAGCAATCTGTTACGCAGATTAGCGGGTACTTCACCGGCGAAGTAACAAGGCGATAGCAATCTATTATGTAGATTAACGGATACTTCACAGGCGAAGTAACAAGGATTACCACTATTCCGTAGTGGCTGTCGGAGGGCTTCCAGGCAAACCCACGAAGAGTACAGAAAAGTAAAGATAAAGTAAATGTGATTCAAAGCTAGGCTTTGTGGTTGATTTTGTCGGGGGGGCTCTGAACTGGCTTCGGCTCTATATTTATAGGGGCTAGACCTCTAATCTAATCTGCTATAATTCGGCTGAATGAAGATAAACACTTAGCCAGAATCGGGTCCAACTCTATCTCTACCCCAAGTGGGCCTTCGGCCAAGCCTGACGAAGCCTGCTCCTTGGGCCGAAGCTTCGGCGGGGTGGGCCTCCGAAGGCTTCCTGGCTGAAGGCCGTGGGCTGGCTGGAAGCTTTCGGAGCCCATAGCCCAATGGTCCTTTGGCCCTGTAGAGCTTCAACCTGACCCGGGACATGTGTATTTTCGGCCCAAATTACCAAAATTGATATTTTGACAATCTTAACCATTGATGCCATTTTTTGCTATCAACACATGCCCCCTGCTTTTTAGTGAACTAAGTGAACTAAAAGCACAACGAGCTAAAGACGATACCTTCCATATCGACCTTTTGACACCTTTTACGTTGTTTGCCACACACTTGGGAAATACCTTTTCAAGTATCTATTGTTCAAAGCTCTTCAAAACCGCTCTCCTTGCATATATTCTAACACATATGCATTGCTAGGAGCGATTTTGGCTATTTTGAAAGGGCCTTCCCAACTAGATGACCATTTACCAAACTTGGGACTCTTAGTGCCTAAAGGTAAAATCATCTTTCAAACCAAGTCACCCATTTGAAACGATTTTGGTTTGACCTTCTTATTGTAGGCTTTAGCTACTCTCCTCTTGTCTACTTCTATGGCTTCTAAAGCCTTCAATATCTTATCGGTCACTTCTTCTAGGTTGTCCTTCAAAAGAGTTTCATACTCATCGACCGATAAGCCATCTTGTTTTAACACCCTTAGAGAACCAAGATCTACTTCTACAAGTAGAACGACTTCTTGTCCATACACTAACTCGTATGGACTAACTTTGTTAGCAATGTGCTTTGTAGTCCTACAAGCCTACAGCGCCTCAGAAAGCACATCATGCCACCTTTTAGGGAACTCTTCAATTTTCTTCCTAATGAGCTTAATCACGGTTTTATTACTAGACTCGGCCTGACCATTGGCCTGAGCATAGTAGGGCGAAGAGTTTATCAACTTAATACCATAATATTCAGAGAAGCCCCTCACTTCTCTAGAAACAAATGAGCTACCTTGATCTGTAGTGAGAGTTTGAGGAATGCCGAATCTATATATGATGTGCTTCAAGATAAAGTCAAGTACTTCATTGTGAGTCATGTTCTTGAGAGGCATGGCCTCGGTCCACTTGGTGAAGTAATCCATCGCCATCAACATGAACCGATGCCCTTTTGAGGAAGGAGGGTGAATTTGGCCGATGAAGTCAAAACCCCAACCTCGGAACGGCCATGGCTTGACAATAGGGTTGAGTAATGAAGCAGGAGCTAACTGAATATTGCCAAACTCCTAACATGCTTCACACCCTCTATAATACTTAAAACAATCCACAGTCATAGTCGGCCAGTAGAAACCCGCTCTTTTGAGCATCCAACTCATTTTCTGGGTCAACTGATGAGTGCCACAAAGTCCATCATGGACTTCTCCCGTAGCCACTTGGGATCGTTCGTGGTCTAGACACTTTAACAATACTCCGTCAATGGTTCGGCGATACAGTGTACCGTCTATCAACACAAATTTAAACGCTTGTTGCCGAACCTTTCGATCAACTCTTTGTCTAGGGTCTCTCAAATACTAGATGATTGAAATTCTCCAATCGCCCTTATGGGCTTCGGAGGGTTCCGCTAGCTCACTCCTTGGAAAAGTATCTAGGCTACAGATTTCGGGGTGCCCCTCGAGCCCTTCCTGCTTCTACCAAAGCCTGGCTGGACTGGCCGTGTGGAGCGCATCAGGCCGAGGCCTCCTACCGGAGGGTCCACACTCCCGGAAGCCCTCGCTGTCCCGGGGACTTCGGCTCATGGGCTCTGGCATGCCAGACTCTTCAGTGGGTGGAACACTCCGGTCCCAGGACCTTGGCGCGCGGTAGCCTTCGGCAGCCGGAGGGGTCCGACCCGGAGGGTGCGCCTGCCCGAAGTCACTAGCTTTGGCAGAGAGACCAAACATGGGCTTCTCCTGTACAGAAAATTTTCCTCTCCTGACTTGGTAACCAGATGCTTGCTGAGCCAAATCATTTGCAACCGAATTGGCCTCTCTCGACACATGAGAAATTTTGAAGTCATCAAAAGTAGCAACTATGTCCAGGCACTTATCCAAGTAGCTGTTTAGTAAGCCATTAAAACATTGAGCACTCTTAGCCACTTGTTGTACTAAAAACAGGGAATCACCATGTGCATGGACATGTTTAACACCCATGGAATCTAACAATTCAAGCCCTAGCAGTAAAGCCTCGTATTCAGCTTGGTTATTAGTAGAAGGAAACTCTGAACAAGCCGAGGTCTCAAAGTGCTCTCCTCTAGGTGATATGTGGACCACTCCAATACCTCAGCCATTTTTGCAATCTGAACCATCAAAGTAAAGTTTCCACGACATTACTTCAATCAAAGCAATTTTGTCGCTCCAACTGACGTCTCTGTGGTGATCAACTATAAAGTTGGCTACGATTTGGCCTTTCATAGCTCTTAGGGGTTCATAGCCCAAATCATATTCAATCAAAGCGTAAGCCCATTTTCCGATTCTTCCACTTAGAATTGGCTTTTGTAACATGTGTTTTATAACATTGGTTTGGCAAACGACAACACATGTAGTAGGGAGAAGATAATGGCGCAATTTTGTGCACGCGTAGTAAAGTGATAAACACAAATGCTCCACAAATGCGTACCTGGTCTAGGCATCCATTAGGCGGTGGTTCAAGAACGTGATGATGTACTCTCTTCCTTCCACCTCCTGGGTTAGCACGGCCTCGATCACGCTATCCTCGGCAGCGATGTCCAACCAAAACAGAATTCTGGCTTTGGCTTGCCCCCCAAGTGAACTCGGCCTCGTTCTTTAGCCAGAGTATGAGGACAAAGGAATCAATCTTGCCCGACAAGTTAGATATAAAGCGACGCAAATAATTCATCTTGCCTAGCAACTTTTGTACATCTTTTTTGCATGTTGGCGCTGTAACATTTCTAATTTTCTCAAGCCTCTTAGGATCAATCTCTATGCCTCTCTCATGAATCATGAAACCTAAGAACTTACTCGCCAACACGCCAAAAGCACACTTGAGTGGGTTCATTTTTAAACCATACTGTCGCATCCTATCAAAAGCAACTTTCAAATCGGCTAGATGGTTTCCCATAGAGTCCAATTGGACTACGACATCATCAATGTAAACTTCTAACATGACTCCTAGCAAGTCATGAAAGATTAAGTTCATAGCACGTTGATATGTGGTGCCAGCATTTTTCAAACCAAAATTCATGACGACCCACTCGAATAAACCGACAAAACCAAGGCATTGAAAGGCAGTCTTGTAGACGTCCTCTTCGGCCATAAAGATTTGATTATAACTAGCATTGCCATCAAGAAAACTTAGTACCTTGTGTCCTGAAGCATCGTTGATTAGCATGTCGGTTATCGGCATCGGATACTCGTCCTTTGGAGTGGCTCTGTTTAGATCTCTGAAATCAATACATACCCGTATCTTGCCGTTCCCTTTATTCTCTACGGGCACAATGTTAGCGACCCATTCTACGTACCTGCATGGCCTTGTACATCGATGACGAAGAATGCTGTCGGTAACGTCTTGTTGCCCATGGTCAACTCCATGGAGAGCACGCCCTTGGCCTCAGAACTCTCGCCGTTGAAGCCGTTGAGCATCAAGTTGGTCTTCTTCAGATCATCCTCGTCCCTGCCATGTTTCTTCAACAGCGAGTAAGGCATTAGGTTAACAGTAGCACCACCGTCAACAAGCATCCGGGAAATCAGCTTTCTGTCAATGTGACTTCTGACGTAGAGAGGCTTTAGATGGCGAGCCGAGTCCTCAGGCTTCTCAAAAATAGCATTGCGCGGGCCGAGGTTCAGCTGAGTGACCTCGGCCTCGTCTTGTGGCAGGGAAAACTCGGCAGGCAGCGTGAAGACGTTGATGTCCATCGCCTGGGGTGCAGGCCCCTTGGAGACAGGTGAGTAGTCATCATCGAGCATGTCTTCGTCGTCGTCGCTCGGACTAGGAGCCGGGTTGGTCATCTCAACCAGCTTCATCCTCCATACCTGTCTTGTAGTTGGTCGAGGGCGGATTTCTTCAAAAATAGCATCGCACTCATCCTCGGCTTTCTTCTCGCGCATCTCATGTGCCCGTAGTCGTTGCAGATGTCTCTTTTTTGATTTGGACATGCCTAGAGGTGTCGAAGATGGTTGTGGCTTGGTGTCAGGTGCTACTGCCTGGTTCCTGTCAACTTCAGTCGAAGTGGTACTGCCCCCCTCGGCCTCGTGCACTCTGTATTCGGAGGGGCCTTCGCTGCGAACCATGGCAGTCGGACTGGCCTTGTTCGGCCGATCGGACCAGGCTTCGGTGCGGGCTCCGGTCGAAGCAAGGGACTCACCTCCGTCAGACTTCGGCAATAAGGCCTTTAGGATTGGGACTTCCTGAGACCCTACTCTGACTGTGATAGCTTCGGACTCCCTATCCTCGGCCTCCTCGTGCCTTTATTCTTCGACTTCGCTCTGGACGGGCCGATTCTGAGGTACCACTGATAGCCTATGGATGATGCCTCCCTCCGCTGTGTCTGTTTGTCCCTGCCATTCATAATACTCCGAAGAAAAAATAAGGCATAGCGTTAGGTTATGGAGGGTACTCCGGCTGTGATACATACAGAGCCCATGGAGTCCCCGTCTAGTTGTAAGGTGGAGGCATCGGCGGCTCCAGTGGCCTCACCCACTTTGAGCCGAACTCATTACCCGGAGGGGGGTTCGGCAGAGTCAACAGTGTCTCGGACCATGTCAGCGAGGGGTCCTGCCAGGCCGGAGGTACGTTCGTCCAGAGTGGTGCGAGGTTCAGACATTGGAGTCCAAATTCGCTCTGTATGGGGTTCGGCCACTGGGGTCCAAAGCTACTGTATGGGGGGTTCGGCCATTGAGGTTCGAAGCCACCGTATGGAGTGTCAGGCCACTGTGGCCCGAAGTCCTCGTGCGAAGGGTCCGACCATTGTGGTCCTAAACCCTAATGAGGAGGTCTCAGCCACTGTAGTCCGAAGCCACCCTCTGAACGCCTTGGGCCCTTTGGCTGACTTAGTTTTTTAGCACGGGGGCCTGCTTCCTTGGCTTTTCTTTTATGCTTGTTCAATAGCATCTTGTATGTTACCTTCAGCTTCTTGTGAGCTTTAGCCGAAGGGATGCTGATGTTTTGTTTCCATACTCCTACCTCAGGGTTCTTAGGTATGTGTGCGCGTGCGTGGTTCTCCAACAATTATCGCCTTCCCTTTAGCCGACTCGACCTGTTCCGGCCGAATTAGCACCTTCTTCTCGCCGAGATCGATGGCGTTGACGGGGAAAGGATCTTTGTCCAGCTTCATCTTTGGATTGTGGTCTATTTTCAATCGTCCTTCTTCTATGGCCGATTGAACCTGCCGTCGAAAAACATTGCAGTCATTAGTGTTATGTGAATGCGAGTCATGCCACTTACAGTACGGATGTTTCTTCAACTCATCGGCAGAGGGAATGACTTGACCTTTAGGCAACGTGAGAAGCTAGTTCTTTAAGAGAAAATCAAATATTTTATCACACTTAGTTATATCAAAAGAGTACTTGACCTCACTAGACCGATTCTTCGTGGGAGACAGCCGTAATTTGGAGCAAGTGATAGGTTTACTCTTAGCGTTCCAAACCCATTCGGCCGCGTACATATCAGTTGAATCCTCCTCTTCTGATTCCTCCTCGTCGGAGCGTTCCATGACATGGATTTCATCCCTAGGCTTGTTAAACATTTTAATAAACTTTTTTATCTTTGGCTCGGCCTTCCTGGACTAGAGCCTGCTGCAAGACTTGGCTAACCTCTAAAAAGTTCTGGTTGTCTAATCTTTCTTTAATCTCAGAACGCAACCCATTAAAAGCTAGTTCCACCAAATCCCTTTCTAAAATACTAAGGCTGAAACATCGGTTTCTAGTATCCCTAAAACGCTTGATGTACTCGAAGACGTTCTCATTAGATTTTTGCCTAACTGATGTCAAGTGTGAAAGCCTAAGTTTTGTCTCACCTGTGTAAAAGTAATCGTGGAATTTTCGTTCCAAATCATCCCACGTCTAAACGGAGTTCGGCGGGAGAGCCGAAAACCAAGTGAAAGCGGTGCCAGATAGCGAGAGAGAAAATAGTCTAATTTTTAGAGCGTCTGTCCCGCTAGCTTCTCCACACTGTGCTAAAAATTGACTAACATGATCTAGTGTGGTTTTGCTACCCTCGCCGTCGAACTTAGTGAATTCGGGGATTCTATAGCTGTGGGGGTAGGGTATCGTATTGAAATGATCGAGATATGGCTTACGGTAAACCCTAACCCGACCCTTAGGCACGAAGCCAGCGCATTCCCTAAATAGTGCGCGGATTCGCTCCTCTAGGTCATCTTGGCCTGCTACCTGCGCACGTCTCTCGTGCGGGGGCGCGACACATGGTGGGATGTCGGCGGGTCAGCCATGGGCCTATTCCCTACGCGCTAGTTGTACGACGTGCTCAAGCCCTGGTGCTTGTGCATGTGCCGCGGGCAACACGGACAGGGCTGGTACCGGCGCAGGTGGTGGTGGTGCGTGGTACGCAGTGCTAGTTTGGCCGTAAGCATAATGACTAGTCTCGACCATAGGTGTTGAGGCCGGAGACGTAATAGTCTTTCCAGTGTTACCGTCAGTTTTGTTGTACACATGATTTACCGGAGGTACACTAGCAATATGGACTGGTGGTATAGCATTAGTAAAGCCGAACCTTCTAAGAGTTGCCTCTACTTGGGATCTAACTGCCGAATCTAAACGGTTGGCTAGCGAAGCGCTGACGTACTGGTCTACTGATGTGTCTATTTTTTGCTCAATCTCTAAAGAAGATAAACGAGGCGATACAGGTGTTACCTAGATCCGAGCAAGGTCGGGGGCGATGATGTCGAGCTTGATGAAGCCCACGCGTGTCTTGATGTAGCCCCCAAGCATCATGTCTTGGAGCGCCTTCAACTTTGCCTCGATTTCTGCTTGGTCTTCTACGAGAATATCTTCAAGAGTAGGTGTTAGGATGTTGCGGTTGTCGATATCCATGCCTCCTATGGTGTCCATCGGCGGTGTAG
The DNA here is from genome assembly GCA_019279435.1 of Zizania palustris. Classification (NCBI taxonomy): domain Eukaryota; kingdom Viridiplantae; phylum Streptophyta; class Magnoliopsida; order Poales; family Poaceae; genus Zizania; species Zizania palustris. The sequence goes on along the minus strand of JAAALK010000086.1, from coordinate 5,525,980 downwards.
GCGTAGTAGTCATTGTAGATGTACTGGTGGCCGATGTAAACGTACACGTCATGTTGGCGTAGCTTATCCCCAGCGGAGTCGCCAAAAAGTGTGTTGACACGAAAACGTGCCCCCACACTTGGGTCAGTTCGACGATCCAAAAGTGTGCGGATAGTTAGGGACAAGCCTAAGCGTAACACAACAACGACGTCGCGTTCTAACTACCCTTAGTCGTGGTAAGGGGGGTGCAGTCGCCAGGTAATCAGATCACACAGAAATAATCCAATTAGCCGAAAGAAATATATTAAACAGAATAAATCAGCAAACCGGTCGGAGCCTGTCTGCTTCGAAGTATGGTGTGAAGGGGGCCGCAAAAGTGTACCTTCGGCATCTGGTGCGAAGTGTCCCGCCGAAGGGTACCTTCGGCGTTCGGACTGATATGGCCGAAGATGAACTCCGAACGGATCTGGACATGACAATCACCTCCGAACAGCGGGGTTCGGTGCGAAGTCTCTGATACAGTAAGATACAAAATAGTGACTCAGGCGCAACGCGCGAACGTGACTTCGGTCGGAGCGGAGTTCGAGTGTGGCGAAGCCTGTCATGACGAAGTCTGCCGATGGAGCGTGCGGTCGAAGTAGCAGTCTCGCCGAAGGGTGTTCTAGCAACCTCTAAAACCGATCTCTCAGCTCCGGACACCTCTGACGAAGTAGCTCCAAATGTGGAAATCTGCAACAGAGTAGATTTGAAGTTCCAATTCAGCCTGAGGACCGAATTCTGCTAAGTGTTGCACTAGTGGCGAAGGTAGCAATCTGTTATGCAGATTAGCGGGTACTTCACAAGCGAAGTAACAAGGCGATAGCAATCTATTATGTAGATTAACGGATAGTTCACAGGCGAAGTAACAAAGATTACCACTGTTCCGAAGTGGCTATCGGAGCGCTTCCAGGAAAACCAACGAAGAGTATAGAAAAGTAAAGATAAAGTAAATGTGATTCAAAGCTAGGCTTTGTAGTTGATTTTATCGGGGGGCCTCTAAACTGGCTTCACCTCTATATTTATAGGGGCTACACCTCTAATCTAATCTGCTATAATTCGGTTGAATAGAGATAAACACTTAGCCAGAATCGGGTCCAACTCTATCTCTGCCCGAAGTGGGCCTTCGGCCAAGCCTACCGAAGCCTGCTCCTTGGGCCGAAGCTTCGGCGGGGTGGGCATCCGAAGGCTTCCTGGCCGAAGGCCGTGGGCTGGCTGGAAGCTTCTAGAGCCCATAGCTCAATGGTCCTTCGGCCGTGTAGGGCTTCGGCCTGACCTAGGACATGTGTATTTTTGGCCCAAATTACCAAAATTAATATTTTGACAATCTTAACCATTGATGCCATTTTTTGCTATCAACAGTTACCAAAAGAGTTCATGTCATCGTTACTCATGGAAAATCTAATATTCCTATAATCATTAGCACAACCTTAGAAATGTGGCATTAATTGTTATCCATTGAGCATAATCTATTGGGTGTCGTATCATCGAGTTGTTCTTATGGCTCTCTTTATGCCACCTCAATCATTTTGAATCATTGGCATTTGTAAATATCCGCTTTAGACAAGTGATTACAAGGAAATACCATATTAGCTTCCTTGGAACTTTCCTTCTATTGCACCCATCGTCCAATTCATTATTGTATTTTCTATTCTTGAATCAATGTGTCCCACATGTTGGACATTTGTCAAGGTATGCATACTCTCCACGAAATAGAACACAATCATTCATATATACATGTATTTTCTCTATGTCCAACCCTAAGGGACATACAATATTCTTAGCACCATACTAGGTATGCAAATTTAGTAATGCTTTGAAACTACCATCGGACCATCCATATGTCGCTTTCATTTGTAGCATTGTTAGGACAGTGTATAAGGCCGTGTACTTTTCTTTGTAGCTAGGATAGATCAGTGTTTTTGAGTCTCGTACAAGTTTTTGGAACTGGGCAAACTCTCCTTTAGAATATGCAACTTGTTCCTCCGCATCACGCACCATCTGATCAACATTGTCCACTATATCAGTATACTTATCTTTATTAATTCCTAAAATATCATTGTCGCTCATGTAATCGGTATCACCGGCCCCACCTTAATCTTTACTACCAATCTGATATACTTCACCATCGTTTTGTCCTTCTTCGTCATGCTTGTTCCATATATGATATCCCTTCTTGAATCCACGTCTTAGCAAATGGTCATACACATATTCTAAATTTGCAAACTTCTTCTCATTTCTATAGTCATAGCATGGACACCATATTGTAGGCTTTCCACAAGCTTCCTTGTTTGTTCTATCAGTACTCATGAAAAACTTCACCCCACTAAAGTATTCATTGCAATTACGACAATCAAGATACATTCAACTCCCTGTTGTTGGAATCTACAAATTATTAAATAATAAAACGACCATCATATTATATATATCCAAGTTTATGATTTGTCGCAATTATAATATTCTTAACTTTGGGCACTAATAGGCAAGGATAGGTCCTAAATCCTATCCGGGGATGTGAGGCCCGCGTAGCTAGACCATGTGGCCCCGTACGGTTCTAGAGAGAATTTTGACAGCATCTCCCCACTGTTCTTTAAATACACGTCTTGACTCTAGGTCGAGAGGGTTGTGTATCTAGAGAACAATAGGGAGGCACATTGTCCAGCTACGCAGGTCGCACATCCCCGGACTGTCCAAAGTGCGTGAACAATTTGAGAGTGTCTTCCTATAAATATGATCAGTTATCCAGTCATATTTATAATCCAACACTCCTGAATGGGAGATGACGTATGACGTAATCAATGGCGACACGACTCTAATTATTTCACTTGGTCATACAAAAATACGATTTCTGATTAAAATTGGAGAAACATATATACCTTAGGTCGGACGATGTTGATGCTAGCTACGGTGTAGGCTGGTCCACTGGAGCACTTAATAGTGTGGGTCATCATCGGTGCCACGAGTAACCACAACATGCAGTGGTGGTCGGTCGCTAGTTATGGTGATGTCGGTGGTGGTTGGGACTTGGACGCAATAATTGTGGAGCTCTGTTGGACCGGAAACGGCGACCAGAGGGGGGGTGAATGGGAGCTTTTAAAATTTCGGGCTAAAAACTAGCCTTCGGATTCAGTTCTGTCTTCTGCGGAACAGGCTTCGAACACTACCTTCGAAGGTCTGGTTCGGAGGTACTTCGACACCTTCGAACACAGGCTTCGGAGTAGCAAAGGTTCGAAGTCAAGAAGACTTCGCTCCACTAACAACCCTCGAAAATCTACTCTGCTAAGTCAGTGCAGGCTCCGCACACGAGGTGCTTCGAGCAGACTTCGCACTTCACCCTTCGCAGGAGTGGACGGCCCTCTGAGGACTTCGACCAAGTACTTGGCAGCAGCAACTGGTGCTGAGCTTCGTACACGAAGGTCTACACGCACACAAACAGACTACACTAGGGGCTTCGACACAAGAAGCAAAACGGGAAACGATCAGGGCTTCGCTAGTAAGCAGCGAGGTCTTGCCTCGTGTTACACAGAGCGACAGCACACTGAAAAACACACTTCGCGAGAAAAACACCCTTCGCCAAGACCGGCTTCGGTGAACTAAAAACTAGCGAGGTATGCAACGCGAGCTCAAGCAAAAGCACACAGAAGCAGGGCTTCGCCGCTTGAACAAGGAACACAAAATATATTGAACTCTGGATGACAACCAGCGAGGTCTGTGTACAGGAGCTCAACAGTAAATGCTCAAAGTGTTAAATGTTACCTACCGAGCCCCCATATTTATAGCCCACGGCTTCATCCTAAGGAAGTGACTACATTACCCCTAGGGTTTACATTCATTTTGTCTCTTCAGAACTAAGGGGTACAAAAGGTAGTCCACCTTTATTTTGGAGGCTTCTCTGTCAGCTGTAGAGGGGACAGTGTCAGCCTTTTTCAGAACAGACAGTGTCAGCCTTTACAGTGTTGACTTCTGGAACCTCCCTTCGCACCGGAGGGTGCGGTAGCTTCGGCGAGAAGCCTGTAGCCTGTTGGCCTTCGCTCCGCCGAAGAAGTCCTTCGATACAGTGACGGTTTTAAGCCGAAGCCGTCAAAGCTCTTGGGCCTTCGCACCACCACCTCCGGAGTGGATCACCACGGCTTCGCAGCTACTCCCAGCTCGAACACCGTCCGTCCGTGTACCGAAGCCATGCATGGCCGAAGCACCTCAAGTCAACTTCACTCCGAAGCCCCACCTTCGGAGTACCACCCTTCGAAGTCCCTCCTTCGTCCAAGGCCTCCGCATAAAGCATTCCATGAGCACTTCGTCGCAGTGTCTCACTCCGAGCACACTCCTCGACGAGCCTCACCCGGACCATGCCTTCGATGCGTCTCGACTTCTGAGACCTTCGTCGGGCCACCTTCGAGTGTCTCCCTCCGGAGCACACTTCGAACACCTTGCCTCCGTAGAGGACTTGTTCCACCAACTCCGAAGTCACTCCTTTCGGAGTACCTTCGAATTGCCTCACCTCCGAGGACTTTGTCTCGGAGCACCTTCAGCCGGAGCCACGCTCCGCACTCTCTGCCTTCACCTGGCACGTCTCGACCCGAGGACCGACCCGGACCACCTTCGCAGCCACCGTGACAGAGCTCCCTGCTCCCCTGGCATCAAGCCTCCCGCTTGACCCAGGTTCACTCGGCTCGAACCTTGTCCGTCGCCTCCGAAGTCCCTGCGCACCACTGACAAGCAAACAAGTGTATCCAGTACTCCGGAGACCTCTCCGGGTTAGCAACCTTCGGTACACACTCCGGTGTACCGCCCAAAGTACCGAAGCCTACGGTACGAACCCAGTCATTGTGTACTGTCGGACCCCTCCGACAGGTACACTCCGCTGCAACAGCTGCAGCAAGCAAACACCGAACACCCTTCGGTGAAACCACCTCCGAACACCCTTCGGAGGCACCACCTCCGAAGCCCCTTCGGAGGTACCCTTCGAACAGAGGGTAAAAACCTGTCAATCACTCATCACAAAACACTGAAACCAACCCTTGGTTTCTCAATCTCCCCCTTGATGAGTGCATTGACAACCAAATCGAAGTTCAAGAAAATGTAAAAATTTTCAGCACACAAGTGACCATAAAAACTCAGAAAAGAGCCAAAGCATGTCACTTTATAAAAGAATTTTTCTCCCCCTTTGTAAAAGAGTAAAAGCCCCTTTGGCAAATCTCCCCTTGAGTTAAGCAAATTTTTCTCCCCCTTTATGTCAAAAAACTCTCCCCTTTTTGAAATTATGCCTTCTTGCGGCAGAGAACATAGCAAATCTCTCCCCCTTTGGCAATGCAAACATCAAGGAGCATGTAAAAGATGCAAAGCTTCGAAATGAATAGAATTGCAAAGACATATAATGCAAAAATATGCCAACAGTAGCATCAAAGATCATGTGCTCAGCTCAATTTAACATTCTGTGAAACAAGATGATGGCATGTGATTTTGTCATTTGTGAGATAAAAGCATCACCACTTAATCATAGCAGCTAGTCATGTGAAGGCAAGGACTGCGCAAAGCTAACAATTTATACCCTAGACAGACAATTCTTGTTCAAAAGGAGCTTTGAAAGCAAACTTGATGAGCCATTAAATTTGTTGTTCTTTTCTTAATGCCAGGGGTTATTTGTTTGTCCACCTTATACTTTCCAATCAAGCCAAGCCTAGGCAAGAAAGCCATCTGAAGCTTAAGGCGGTGATTTTGGCATACACTACACTATCCCAGTTCAGACCAATGTGCAATGGTAAGCAGTCTAGAATAGAGTAGTGCGACAAACAAACCCTCCTGGATCTTTTCATTGAAACCAGGCAAATCATGGATTTTTGATTTTGATTTTGATGAATTAAATATTTTGATGAGTATCCATGAATAAAGAACACATTTTTCAAGTTGCAAATTTTAGCATCCAAGGAACAGTGTCTTGCTGTCAAGTAGATAAAAGATAGCGAAAAGCAGTCCAGCCTAAACAAGCTAGACGCAAGATTGTGCGGTGAGCAAGTTTTGATTTTAGAAAATAAAACATCATGCACAACCAATGTTCCAGATAAATTTCATAGAGCTGAGCTGACATGATTTCTTTGAATTAAAAGCAGGCATATAATAGCAAGAGATGTAAGTGCAATTCCACACATAATGAGCATATGCAAGATAATTAAAATCAGCTCCCCCTCACAAAATGCCGTAGGGATGACAAATACCAAGTTCCCCACGCAAGTAAGCAAATCGAGAAGCATCGAGGGGTTTTGTAAAAATGTCGGCAAGCTGGTGTTGGGTATCAACATATTGAAGTTCAATATCACCCTTCTCATTGTGATCTCTGAGAAAGTGATACCGTATATCAATGTGTTTAGTTCTGGAGTGCTGAACCGGGTTGTTTGCAATACAAATAGCACTAGTGTTATCACAGAAAAGTGGAACACTCTTATAATCTAACCCGAAATCCCGCAAAGTGGAAACCATCCACAAAATCTGAGAGCAACAGCTAGCTGCAGCAACATATTCGGCCTCAGCCGTCGATTGTGCAACACTAGACTGTTTGCGGGAAGACCAGCAAACCAGAGAAGTACCCAGAAAATGACAAGTACCAGAGGTACTCTTCCTATCAATTCTACACCCAGCAAAGTCCGCATCAGAATAACCTCGAAGACATAAAGATGAAGATGCTGAATACCATATGCCAAATTCAAGGGTGTGTTTGAGATACCTTAGGATGCGCTTAACCGCTTGGCGGTGCGAAGCTCGTGGTGAAGCCTGAAAACGAGCGCACAGACATACTGCGAAGTGTATGTCCGGCCTCGTGGCAGTCAAGTAGAGGAGGGAGCCGATCATGCTCCGGAACTCCTTCTGATCTACGGCTTCTCCATCTTCGTCAGGGTCCAGTGCTACAGATGTAGCCATTGGAGTGGCGAGGGGCTTCGCATCGGACATGTCGAACTTCTTGAGCAGGTCCTTGGTGTACTTTGTCTGGTGGACAAAAGTACCTTGTTTGCTTTGCTTGATTTGCAAACCAAGGAAAAAGGTGAGTTCACCCATCATCGACATTTCAAATTCCCTGCTCATGGTATCTGCAAACTCGGCAACCAAAGCATGAGAAGAGCCACCAAAGATGATATCATCCACATAAATCTGCACTAGGAGGAAATCTTTGCCATGCTTGAGAGTAAACAAAGTTTTATCAACAGAGCCCATCAAATACCCTCGCTCAAGCAGAAAAGACTTAAGTCTATCATACCATGCCCGAGGGGCCTGCTTGAGTCCATAAAGAGCCTTATGAAGTTTAAGGACTTTATGTGGGTACTTGGGGTTTTCAAAACCAGGGGGTTGTTTTACATAAACATCTTCACCTATGAAGCCATTAAGAAAAGCACTTTTGACATCCATTTGATAGAGTTTGAATCCCCGGGATGTCGCAAAGGCAAGCAAAATTCTAATGGCCTCAAGGCGAGCAACAGGTGCAAAAGTTTCAGTAAAATCAATCCCTTCTAGTTGAGAAAAGCCCTGAGCTACAAGTCTAGCCTTGTTTCTAACAATTGTCCCATCCTCCCCTTGTTTATTTTTAAAAATCCATTTTGTTCCAATGAAATGAACATTTGGTGGAGGATCAACTAAAGTCCAGACTTGGTTTCTCTCAAAATTTTCAAGCTCTTCATGCATGGCATTGATCCAACTAGAATCAGAAAGTGCATGACTAACATCTAAGGGCTCGAAAGAAGCAACAAAAGCAGCATTAGTGAAATGGGCATGAGAGCGTGTTGCCCTTTGATCAAGCTCACCAATGATCTGCTCGGGAGGGTGCATCCTTTGGACATGATGTGGAGCCTCGCGGCGGGATGCAGTCTCCCCCTCAACTTGTGCGTTGGAGTGGTCCAAGATGACCGATGTTGAGGTAGTCGCTTCGGGACCTCGTGCCGAAGTAGTTGAAGCGGGGTCAGCTTCGGGGTTGACGTCAAGGGTAGTAGGGGTTCATCCTCGAATTCTCCGGGATCTTCGTCTTCGAATAAGGTATGTTCCATGTCGTGTTCATTTGCCTGTTCAAAAGCAGAACTAACAGAGGGGGTTGATTCATCAAAAGTCACATCACATGACTCGATGACAGTGTTAGTTTCCAAGTTATAAACACGATAAGAATGACCATGAGTAGTATAACCCAAAAAGATCCCGTCAGAAGAGCGCGACTCAAATTTATCCAAATTTCCACGTTTTAGGATGAAGCAGCGACAGCCAAAAACTCGAAGATGAGTAACCTTGGGCTGTCTCCCAAAACGCAGCTCATAAGATGTCAAGTTTAAAATTGAGCGCAAGAAAATTCGGTTTGAGATGTAGCAAGCAGTGTTCATGGCCTCAGCCCAGAATTTTCTAGGAGTCCTATGCTCATCAAGCATCGTCCTAGCCATCTCAACCAAGGTGCGGTTTTTCCTCTCAACAACACCATTCTGTTGAGGAACCCGCGGAGCAGAGAATTGATGTTCTATGCCATGCTCCATGCAAAAGTCAACAAAGAGACTGTTTTTGAACTCGGTGCCATTATCGCTTCGAATGAATTTTAATGCACCAGGGAGTTCTGTGAAAAGTCTCAAAGCCAAGCTCCGAAAGTGTGAAAACACTTCATCCTTGCTGGCAAGAAAGAAGACCCAAGAGTAGCGAGAGTAATCGTCGACAATAACTAAAACATACCACTTGCCGCCTAAAGAACTAACCCGAGAAGGACCTACAGTGTCCATGTGGAGAAGTTCTCCGGGCTGTTCAGTCATCACTGTGGTGACTGGTGAATGCGAAGCGGCAATCATTTTTCCATGTCGACATGGAGCGCACACTAAATTCTTCTCAAACTTGAGCTTGGGCAATCCTCGGATCAGACCTAGGGCGCTCAGACGAGCGAGCAACTCAAAGCTCATATGCCCTAGTCTCCTATGCCACTTCCATAGCTCAGATGTCGAATGTGCAACAAGACAATGAGAAGAACCAGACAACTCTGAAAAATCAGCTCCAAAAACTCTCCCAACTCTAAAGATCTTACACACCACAACGCCATCAGAATTGAGCACTTGCGAAGTATCGCGATGAAATCGCACTTCGAAGCCCTCATCAAGCAACTGAGATACAGACAGCAAATTGTATCCCAGGTTTTCAACCAAAGCAACATCTTTGAGAGTGAAGTTCGAATTAATTCTTACCACACCTTTACCTTTCACTCTACTCCTTCGATTGTTTCCGAAGGTGATATGTTCCCTTTGCTTGGTTGTGGTGAGGCTGGAGAACCAAGCTGCATCTCCGGTCATGTGGCGCGAACAACCGGAGTCCATGATCCACGTGCCCTCCAAGCCTCGATCTGTCGCCTACACATGATATGAACGTCTCGATCGCTCAGTGCTGGGGTGAGTAAAATAATGACGAGGCATCCAGCACTGAGTGACACGAGTAGTAGGCACAGTAAAAGTAGATGGTCTACGCACATAATAATCAGAATGATGCAAAGTGCGAGGTCTACCTACATGCTGTGAAAGAACAACATGTCGAGGTCTCCTACTCTGACGAGGTACAAATCTGCTAGCCCGAGGTCTACCACCATATGGAACATGGTGAAGACTTTGAGGAGCAAAACCTCTCCGAGAAGCACGAGGAGCCTCAAAAGCAGGACGATAGTAAAACCCAGACTCATACATACCTAAAGATGGGTAATGCATGTCCTGGTAACTCATCGCCTGTGCGCGTCGCTCATCCTTGATGCGACGAAAACAGAACCCAACCAAATGACCCGCCCGCTGACAATAGGAACAATGAAACACACTCCTAGGGGCACTCTCATGGGTTACAGGAGCAACTCTCACAGGCTCCTTGGGTTTCTTCTGTGTGGTTTTCTTGGGAGGATTTTTCTTGACAGGAGGAGTGGTTTTCTTTGGTGGATGGGTAGGCTTTTTGGCTGGTGGGGTGTCTAACAGAGCTCTCTCTTTCTCTAGGGTGGTGGGAGAGGTAAAAACAGTTTTGGTCTTACTGTCTGAAGGTATCCTCTCAAAACCCAAACCTAGAGCTACCCCGGCTCTGTCAGCACACAACTTGGTCTTGGCCAAGAGCAAATCCATCCTACCCTTTCCCTCAGTGCATTTGTTAACCACAGAAAGAAGGTATTCATTTTCGGACATGAGGTTCTCAGCTCGCTCTCTAACAGTGCCTAGCTGGTCCTTAAGGGTAATGCAAGTGTCACAAACAGGTTGCACATCCTTAGAACTACCGGCCCTCTCCAATCTAGCCTCCAAATCATGAACATGCTTATCACGTAAATTAATGCTATCACGTAATAAAGAGCAGTTCATGCAATCAATAACATCATGAGGTCTAGAATCCACCTCCAAAAGCTGCTTCTGTGCAGTCTCAAGCTCAGAAAGAGTTTGAGCATGAACAGAACGCAACTGAGCAAGCTCACTCATGACAACAGAACAGGACTCACATTCAGCATCATCAAACTTAGACTTAAGCATGGCATATTTAGTAGAAATATTTTCTAGCCTAAGTCTAAGGTCTTTTCTATCTCTAGCGGCTTGCACAAGTAATCTATCCTGACCTAGCACTACTTCATTCAGCTCATCTAATTTAATTAGAAGCTGGTCAGATGATAGGTTTACCTCAGATGAGTCAAGCTCATCGCCGCTGTGATCGCTGTCGGCCATGAAGCAAAGGCCGGTGAAGTCACGTCCCTTCTTGTCCTTCTTGTCCTCCTTCCTTGGGGACTCCTCCTCCTCAGAGCTCGACTCCTCAGTTGAGGACGTGTCGATGTCGCTGAGAGCAGCAACAAATGCTCTGGAAGCGGCCTTGGCTACTTTCTTAGCCATCTTGCCGCGCTTGCCCTTCACAAAGGGCTTCCTCTCCTTTTTGTGGTATTTAGGGCGGTCACTCTCATCTCTCTTCTTGACCTTGGGGCAATTTGCCTTAATGTGAGAGGTGTCGCCACATTCATAGCAGCCACTAAAACCACTTCTCCGCTGATCCCGTCTCTCATGATGAAAGCGGGTGAACCTCCGGGCAATGAGAGCAAGCTCATCATCAGCTAGAGTGTCCACCTGCTCCTTTGTGACGGAGACCAGGGAGGACAAAGCAAAACCATCTGCAAGAACACAAGTGCCTGATGTGCTTGGTTCTGCAGTGGTGCCACGGCTAGTGCTAGAAACCAATGCCAATGGCTGTGGCAAAGAGCTTATGTGCACTGCAAGAGATGCCCTGGCAATCTCTGTGGACTTCAGCTTGCTAAAGAGTTCATCATAGGTTAGAGTGTCATAGCCTGTGGACTCCTCAATGCTGGATATCTTCACCTCCCATATGCTACGGTCAAGAGCATAGAGAAGCTTGATAGCCCTATCGTGATCACTGTAAGCAAGCGTCCCGTTGGATCGCAAGTTACTCACTATCGCGTCAAAACGAGAAAACATGGCATCTACAGATTCACCAGGTGCCTGCACAAACAGCTGATACTGTTGATTGTAGGTGCTTTGGCGCCTGGCCTTAATCTGAGCAGAGCCCTCATGAAAGACAGTGAGTGTTGTCCAAATCTCCCTAGCAGTCCTAAGGTGCTGCACCCTATCGAACTCACTTCTACTCAAACCGATGAACAGTATGTTTCTTGCCTTGGAATTGGCAATATACTGATCCTTCTCAGTCTGAGAGGTGCGAGTCTCAGGGATGGAGTATTGTGAGTCCACAATCTCCCAAATTGCATTTCCTTGGCTTAACAAGTAAGCCTCCATGCGCACCTTCCAGTATGCAAAGTCTGTCCCATCGAACAGAGGAATTTTACTGCCTCTATCCATGTCGCCTAAAGATCACAAAACCGGTTAAGGTCAACTGGTGATCTTAACCAAGCTCTGATACCAATTGTTGGACCGAAAACGGCGACCAGAGGGGGGGTGAATGGGAGCTTTTAAAATTTCGGGCTAAAAACTAGCCTTCGGATTCAGTTCTGTCTTCTGCGGAACAGGCTTCGAACACTACCTTCGAAGGTCTGGTTCGGAGGTACTTCGACACCTTCGAACACAGGCTTCGGAGTAGCAAAGGTTCGAAGTCAAGAAGACTTCGCTCCACTAACAACCCTCGAAAATCTACTCTGCTAAGTCAGTGCAGGCTCCGCACACGAGGTGCTTCGAGCAGACTTCGCACTTCACCCTTCGCAGGAGTGGACGGCCCTCTGAGGACTTCGACCAAGTACTTGGCAGCAGCAACTGGTGCTGAGCTTCGTACACGAAGGTCTACACGCACACAAACAGACTACACTAGGGGCTTCGACACAAGAAGCAAAACGGGAAACGATCAGGGCTTCGCTAGTAAGCAGCGAGGTCTTGCCTCGTGTTACACAGAGCGACAGCACACTGAAAAACACACTTCGCGAGAAAAACACCCTTCGCCAAGACCGGCTTCGGTGAACTAAAAACTAGCGAGGTATGCAACGCGAGATCAAGCAAAAGCACACAGAAGCAGGACTTCGCCGCTTGAACAAGGAACACAAAATATATTGAACTCTGGATGACAACCAGCGAGGTCTGTGTACAGGAGCTCAACAGTAAATGCTCAAAGTGTTAAATGTTACCTACCGAGCCCCCATATTTATAGCCCACGGCTTCATCCTAAGGAAGTGACTACATTACCCCTAGGGTTTACATTCATTTTGTCTCTTCAGAACTAAGGGGTACAAAAGGTAGTCCACCTTTATTTTGGAGGCTTCTCTGTCAGCTGTAGAGGGGACAGTGTCAGCCTTTTTCAGAACAAACAGTGTCAGCCTTTACAGTGTTGACTTCTGGAACCTCCCTTCGCACCGGAGGGTGCGGTAGCTTCGGCGAGAAGCCTGTAGCCTGTTGGCCTTCGCTCCGCCGAAGAAGTCCTTCGATACAGTGACGGTTTTAAGCCGAAGCCGTCAAAGCTCTTGGGCCTTCGCACCACCACCTCCGGAGTGGATCACCACGGCTTCGCAGCTACTCCCAGCTCGAACACCGTCCGTCCGTGTACCGAAGCCATGCATGGCCGAAGCACCTCAAGTCAACTTCACTCCGAAGCCCCACCTTCGGAGTACCACCCTTCGAAGTCCCTCCTTCGTCCAAGGCCTCCGCATAAAGCATTCCATGAGCACTTCGTCGCAGTGTCTCACTCCGAGCACACTCCTCGACGAGCCTCACCCGGACCATGCCTTCGATGCGTCTCGACTTCTGAGACCTTCGTCGGGCCACCTTCGAGTGTCTCCCTCCGGAGCACACTTCGAACACCTTGCCTCCGTAGAGGACTTGTTCCACCAACTCCGAAGTCACTCCTTTCGGAGTACCTTCGAATTGCCTCACCTCCGAGGACTTTGTCTCGGAGCACCTTCAGCCGGAGCCACGCTCCGCACTCTCTGCCTTCACCTGGCACGTCTCGACCCGAGGACCGACCCGGACCACCTTCGCAGCCACCGTGACGGAGCTCCCTGCTCCCCTGGCATCAAGCCTCCCGCTTGACCCAGGTTCACTCGGCTCGAACCTTGTCCGTCGCCTCCGAAGTTCCTGCGCACCACTGACAAGCAAACAAGTGTATCCAGTACTCCGGAGACCTCTCCGGGTTAGCAACCTTCGGTACACACTCCGGTGTACCGCCCAAAGTACCGAAGCCTACGGTACGAACCCAGTCATTGTGTACTGTCGGACCCCTCCGACAGGTACACTCCGCTGCAACAGCTGCAGCAAGCAAACACCGAACACCCTTCGGTGAAACCACCTCCGAACACCCTTCGGAGGCACCACCTCCGAAGCCCCTTCGGAGGTACCCTTCGAACAGAGGGTAAAAACCTGTCAATCACTCATCACAAAACACTGAAACCAACCCTTGGTTTCTCAAGCTCAGTGACTGAGGTCCTTATATACTTATCATCAATGAAAGATATCCATATAAGAACGTCACTAACGGTGGCCTTAGGGTTGCGGATGACGTAGGTAGAACAACAATCTTTAGTGACGGGTGGTACTACAATCCATCACTAATGGGGTGGCATGTCTGTTGACGGGTCTCAACATAGAGCATCACTATTGGAGGCGACCTTTAGTGTTGGGTCACTGTATGACCCGTCACTAATTAAGGTGGTCCGTCTATAGTGATGGGTCCTATTGTGACTCGTACCTAATAATGCAGCATTACTGACACGTATAAAATAGACCGTCACTAGAACTGTATTACTAACGCGTTTTTTATTCGTCACTAAAGTTGCGTCACTAAAGACCGTTTCTGTGGTAGTGAATTTAGTAAATGCCAGAATAACTTACATTCTAAAACAGAGATAGTATTGAATAGCAACACTTTGCATTAATTTTTGGTGATGTAACCTCTGAATTGCTCTACAGTATTGGAGCGTTTTTTGCCCAACATGCACAAATTCAATTTTTAACCAACTTATTGGTTACAAAGCTAAAAGTGTATAGGTATTGATGCAAAGATCACAATTATCTTTGCACCTTCAAACTCGAAGGCTTGGGAGAGTCTGCTTAGCTCTAGTGCGGGTCCTAAAAACCTAGAGGTGGTTTATTGGCATGCTAGTCAATTTGATCTTACAATTTATAAGATTCAAAAATATTGGTTGTTCTGATCATATCGGTCGATGTGCCAATGATACCGCTCATCGATAATACTGCATCAGCTAAAACACTGATATGCACGAGTGCAAGAGATAATGTATATATCGGCTGAACTCCCAAAAATCATCTGTTGCATAGTAAAAACAAGGAGATGGATATTTTATGGAGCTTTTCGGCCGATAAGTCGATATCGACTTTTGCCACTAGCCAATGCACACTAGGAATTTTGGATGACTCTATTGGCTGGGATCACGATGAAGTTCTTGGAACCATGATAACTCCAAAATTTGTGTTCTCCAATCCTTTTGTCAAATTATTATTTCCTATTATCAAACTTTATGGAATTGTTCTACCATAGATTCATAGGTACTCCAACCAAACGATTAGTCTGTTATAGTTCACAACTCATAGCAGTTTTTATAACTCATTATCTCTATTAAAAGGGATTTTAGTCTAAAATATATCTCTAACAGTTTCCCTATTTGTTTCCTATTTTTATAGATCCCTAAAATCTTCCTTCATCCTTCTAACTTATAGGGAGTGACTCTCATTCCATATCCACGCTGGCCCCATCTATCGGTGATACAAGACATACAAATAAAATAAACGAAAAGACATTTGATAAGTATGATCCACGTCTATCAATGATACAAGAGGAAAATATAGGGAATATATTATACGGAGTTTGCTCGAGGCTAAGAAAATTTAAATATTAAATTTTATTAAGATAATATTTACATAAGATTTTTGAGAATAAAAATAGCAAATCTTTTGAACATGCTAGGACAGAAAAGGGCACAATCTCTGACAAACGAAAAAACTTTTACTTTTTTCCGACCACATTCTAGGACAGAATCTGATTTTTTTCAATCTTTGCTTTTTATATCATATATTAGTCCTTATTTATGTTCTCAAACATATTTTTAAGAACTCGCGAGAAAAATCGAGATCTAGCAGAGCCTCTATTAGCCTCTCAAAAATAGGAGGGCTCTCAAAAGAGCCCACCCGACACTCATCCTCAGGCCCCCTATCTCGACTCTTATCCGTGTCACGTGTGTGTGCATGCTCCTTGTGCGCTGCTGTCGCGCGCACAGACTTCCCGCTTATTTAAATTTGAATATTTGTATTTGCACTTAGAAATTTGAATGTTTAAATATGATAGATGATTATGTTCCTATATTTAAATTTTACTATTTATATTTGCATTTAAAAAATTAAATATTTAAATATGATAGATGATTATGTACATATATTTAAATTTTAATATCTTTATTTGCATTTAAAAATTTAAATATTTAAATATGATAGATGATTGTGTTTCTATTGTTTAGTATGATAGATTATTATGTACCTATATTTAAATTTGAATATTTGTGTTTGCATTTAAAAATTTGAATATTTAAATATGATATATGATTATGTTTATATTATTTAATACGATAGATGATTATGTTCCTATATTTAAATTTGAATATTTATATTTATATTGAAAATTTGAATATTTCAATATGATATATCATTATTTTCCTATAATTAAATTTTAATATTTGTATTTGCATTTAAAAAATTTAATATTTAAATATGATAAATGATTATGTTCCTATTGTTTAATAGGATAGATGATTATGTTCCTATATTTAAATTTGACTATTTGTATTTGCATTTAAAAATTTGAATATTTAAATATTATAGATGATTATGTTCCTATTGTTTAATATGATAGATAATTATGTACCTATATTTAAATTTGAATATTTATATTTGCATTTAAATATTTGAATATTGGTGAAAATTGAAAATAAGGGCTCTATTTTGAGAGTCGCTGCTGGAGTGAAATCCAAAAAACATGTCTCTCAGATAAGCCCTTAAATTAAAAATAGGAGTCTGATTTGAATACTAGCGCTGAAATTGCTCTAACTATCTTGATGAGATATCTTGATGAGATGGTGATAGCTACATCTATAACTATATCAGATTTGCTTCAGAAAAAAGTACCACTACTACTATTCCGGTGAAGCTCACGTAGACAGCATGCATTGAGTGTAACACAAGACCTCCGGATTCATTTCTATAGAGTTTCCATAGTTAAGTTCCCATATTTCTTTGATGTATCCATAGTAAGCATTCTTTTGTCCAGTGTTGTCTTTTGCATCTGCTCTGATACCACTATTTTGGCACTGACTTTTTTGATCATTTGCTTTGGTATAGAATGTGAAACCATTGATGTAATACGCTTGCCATGTTTTAACCATGCTCAATAGACCGTAAGACAATTTATTTATCATTATCTTTTCATCGATTTCTTCAATCGAAATGTTTAGATCCCTCAGCCATGATGTGAAATGAATTTTGTGTTCTTTCATAATCCATTGTTCATCGCGATCTTCATTCTTTTCACGAAGCTCTTGCAGGTGTTGTTCAACATATGGTCTCATAATCGCCAACCGATGCATTACACTGTAATGTGATTCTCTTATTGTTTGGTAGTTATTGTCTCGTATGATTTTCCTGCCTTTAGTTCCTTTACCGGTGAGTCTTCCATGGTGTCGGGACACGGGAACTCCTATTGGTTTTCCATCTCTTATGTAATCTGCGTAGAACTCAATGACTTCCTTAGTCGTGTAGCCCTCTATCATGGAACCCTCTGGATAAGCACGATTTCGTATGTAACCCTTGAAGATAACCATTAGACGCATGTACGCATACATATTGTGTAGGTACATTGGACCGAGAACAAAGATTTGGTCTGCTATATGTATCATATAGTGCTCCATAATATCAAAATATGAAGGAGGAAAGCACATCTCAAGCTGACACATAGTCTCCCTCATTTGTTTACGTAATTCATTTAACTCTTCAGTATTAATCACCTTCTTTGATATGACGTTGAAGAAGTGACACATGCGTGTTATCACCATCTTCAGAAATTAATGTTTGATTCCTCTTACTTCGATGGCGAGGAATAGCCCAAGCATAACATGACAATCATGAGTGTTGTAGCCACTTATCCTCAAATCTACTACGGAGACAATATTCTTTATATTCGTTGAGAATCCTGTTGGAACTCTGATTCCATTTAGACACCTGCAGATTGATCTTTTCTCGTCAATTGTGAGGTTATAGCTAGCAGCCGGAAGGAAAAATTTTCCATTGGCCCTTTCCTGTGGGTGAAGCTCGAGTCTAATACTGAGAGTTTGAAGGTCCCTTCGTACTTTGAGTTCATCTTTTGACTTGCCCGGTATTTCTAACAAAATACCGATGGTGCTTTCGAAGACATTCTTCTCAACATCATGTATTATGTCGGATGTATGATCACAACCTCTTCTATATTGATGAGCATCTTGCAGCACATCAGGAGAGTTTTGGCCCATCTCACCGTGTTTCGTCCATATATAATAGTTCTTCACGAAACGATTTTTCAACAAGTGAAATCGTATGGTTTCACAATATGAACACGGATACATCGCTTCATTTTTGCAAACTTTACAAGGACAATATATTGCCGCTTCACTCTGACGGAAAGCATATTGTGCGGCAGCTTCAGTAAATTCAGTTACTCTATTAAAATATGCCACCACATCTCCAGCGTTGGACGAGTACATCCAGGACTTGTGCTCCATCTAAAACATATATTATGTAAAAAATATTAATAATTCATTATTGTTAATTTAATTTAGTAATTTACAAATTGAAAATATAATTATTTATTGCTCATAACAACATTAATTAAAAATGTTTTAATTTAAACTATGTATTAAGTAGAAAAAAATATTAAATAAATTAACTATATTGGTTTCTCTCTCCAAACAACATAACTCTAAATCTATAATCATAAATCAAATTAAAAAAGAGATTAAAATGACGTAAAAATTTATACAAATGATGAATAATTGTGAGGAGTGTCATATTTGTTCATTTGGGAGAAAGAAACACTATAAATAGAAGAATATTTGAAAATTTCTATTCACAAACCCTAAATTAGTAAAACGGTAATAACTCATTATATACATGATTAAATACAAAATAAATGTGAGATTCGGCATGGATTTACCTCCTAGAATAAAATACTTCAAAAGAAACGAAAACAAAGTCTCTCCCTCTTTATCTAGATTGTTGTCGCCATTGTACGGACCAAATTAAATACGAACTTCGGTAGCCTCGGGCTCGGGGAAGAAGAAGGTCCGTATTTATAGTCAGAATAGTAGTGGTGGTCGCAAGTGATGTCATCAATACATTAGTGATGGACAGCGTAGCAGCGGCGAGCAGCACCAGCGCCGACCACTACTATTGGTAAAGTAGTGGCGGTCCAGGTGGGCGCTGGTGTCAGCACCGGCTACTCTAGTAGCAGGCTTCTAATGGCCCGCCACTATAATGAAAAACTTGTAGTAGTGTGATCCCTACGCATTCTGCGAGAGCTGCAAAATCATACGGAATTCTCCAGGCCACACGACACAAGTCCCGTATCTTTTTGTGTGACTCCAATTTTTCCCTTCTGCTCATTAATTCAGCCTGGTTAATCTGCATTTCCAGTTGCCAATTGCCATCTCTCTCTCTCTCTCTCTCTCTCTCTCTCTCTCTCTCTCTCTCTCTCTCTCTCTCCTCTCTCTCTCTCTCTCTCTCTCTGACGTTGCCACATTTGTTTTCTTCTTCCTCGCGAGCGTGCCGTGCCTGTCCCCATCTGTCCCCGCGACGTGAGTTCGTTGACATTTGGCAAGTCAGGTAGCCGTGCACACGTTTTTCTTTTGTCCCTTTCGTCTTCTTCTCTGTATACGTCTTCACCTAATCACCAATGGGTGGACGATCGATCCAACGGATACGTGAATCGAGAAGGTCCAATTCAATTCCTAGGAATATGTTTGAACAATCGAGAAAAAATATTATGCCTGCAGAAAGCGACCTGATCAACTTGATTGGCACGTCGCCCTCGATCGATCGTTAAGCATACATCATACTGTCCCTGTCAATGGCTTCCAATTCTGCTCGATCCCTCTTCAGAAAAGGAATGGGACGCACGGACAGGTCGATGAAGACGACGACGACCCATATATGCAACCTAGGATGAAAAGATTTAAGTCGGCATGAACTGACAGAGTAGCAGCAGGTGCACTGCGCTGTTCAATGCTGGTGCGTGATGCCCTCCTTGTTTGAACTGTGATGCGTTGGATGGAACCACCGATGTATAATAAATCTAGAGAGTACGGCTTCTGTAGTTAGCTTCTGTACGGTCTTCGGAGCATAGTAGCATTGCTCCTTCGCTGTTGGCTCTAGATGTAGGCAGTACGTGGTAACGAATTCGGATAATATTATTTATCGCATTTTACTTTTAATATGAATAAAAATATTTTTAGATACAAATATAAAAGCTTCTTCTGGCTCTGAATATAGGCAGTATGAATGGAAACGAATCTTAATAATATTATTTATCACATTTTACTTCCAATATGAATACAAATATTTTTATATACGAATAAAAAACAAATAATCTGAATATGAATACACATTCGAATGTTTACTCCGTTTAACTTGAAATGAATCCGTATTTGAATTTTTATCATTTCATAAATTTTTCAAAAGTCTAAAGTGACGAGGACACCAAATTAAAAGTTAGTAGAAGAATTCTTGACTATAAATATTCATTATTTCATATACTTACAGTTCGAATTTCACATATTTCAGTTTAAATTCTTGAAACACACTTAATGAATTAAAAATAGTAAATTTATCTAAAAATACCAACATTTTATCATAGCATCTACGTATTATATAATAACACAATGAAAATTCTCTTATTTTTTACACTTTATTTGTTTTTTTAAGAATTAAAAAATTGTTTAGCTCCACATTGTTTTTATATAAATTTTTGTGTATTATTTTAGGCACTTGCAGTTCAAATTTCACATATTTCAATTTAATTCCTATAAATACAATTAATGAATTAAAATTAGCAATGGTACCCAGAAAAATAATAAATTTTTACATGGAAAAAGAAATATTTTATTTTGATTGCAAAAAAATTAATATCAAATAAAGTTTTATCCATCAATTTGCTTTCAACCATAATACATTCTTCTCTAAATCCTAATTCCTCCTAGAAGAATCGCCGATTTTTTAATATTCTACATGACAACATTCTTGAAACATTTTTAAATTGATATCATAGCATCTACGCATAATATCAAAATACCATGAAAATTATCGTGTTTTTAGACTTCATTTGATTTTTTAAGAATTAAAAAACATTAAACTCCACATTGCCGATCGAGTGTTGCAATTTAGATTTTTTAAAATTTTCTTTAAATTTATTGGATAATAATTAAATGGATTAAAAAAATATGAATATGATTTTTCTATAAATTTTTGTGTATTGTTTCAGGAAATTGCAGTTCAAATTTCACATATTTCAATTTAAATTATAGAAACCCAATTAATGAATTAAAATAGTAAAATTATCCAGAAAATACTAAATTTTTACATAGAAAAAGCGATGTTCTAATTTGATTGTAAAAAATTTAAAGTTCAAACAAAGATTTAACAATCGATTTGCTTTTAATCTTAACATATTCTTTCTCTAAATCTTAATTCCTCTTTGGAGAATTTCCGATTTCTTAATATTATAGATGACAACTTTCTTGATTTTTTTAAAATTTTATCATAGCATCTATGTATCATATCATATATAACACCATAAAAGTCTTGTGTTTTTAGATGTCATTTACTTTTTAAGAATTAAAAAATCATTAAGCTCCATATTGTCGATCGAGTGTCGCAACCTAGATTTTTTTCAAATTTTCTTTAAATTTATTGGATATGAACTAAATGGATTAAAAAAATGAATATGATTTTTCTATAAATTGTGGTATATTATTTCAGGCACTTGCGGTTCAAATTTTATATTTTCAATTTAAATCTTAGAAACAAATTAATGAATTAAAAATAGTAAATATACCTAGAAAAATACTGAATTTTTACATGGAATAAGCAATGTTGTATATTGAGTGTAGAATTTTTTTTAAACTCAAACAAAGTTACAAATATCTTACTTCCTTGTACTATTAGAAATCATACTAACTTAAGTATTTCATAATTATATAAAGAATAAATAGACCACACATATTAATATTCAATAATTTAAGTATTCCATAATTACATATAAAGAATAAATAAACCATATATATTAATATAGTGATGTCATGTTATCTTGAGTCCCTAAAACTTTAATTTGTGTGAAATCCTAAAACAAATATGAATATATCCATTTTCATATCTAGATTCAGCATAAATTTGGATATCCGTTTTCATATCTATATTTGTCAAATGAATTCAGATGTTTTCATTTATCATCCATATTTAATTCGGATATGAATACATATATTTATATTTATAATTATTCAGATATGAATATAGATAATTCAGATATTTTGACATCCATATCCATCCCTATTGATGACACGACATCACGGGTCACCAGTCCAATGCACCCAACATAACTACTCCTACTGACAAGAGGAGACGAGCATATATGAAGTAACGAACGTATAAATACGAGAGGCCACGGAGAGGGGAGGCCGCACTAGAAGGGAGGTCGTCGGATCTGGGACACAGATGTGGTGTTCGTACCCTTCTTCGCGACGCCATCTGCAAAGATGGAGCTCGGGTAGGGTGCCAAGGGACCGTTCCACAGGAAGAAGGGGAATTGGGACTTCTGCCGCCAAGGCGAGGTCATCAACCACGTCACCGCCCACCTCACGTGGTAGTGTACTAGTGGCCGCCAAACCACGGGAGGGTGGCGGCGCCCCAACCCTCGTGTTGGGGAGGACGGCGGAGCATGGAGTCGAGAGGGCTCGAGGAGTCGGGAGGGGGCCGGGGGAAGGGAAAAAGTAACGAATTGATGGGAATCTTGTGTCGTGCCCGATTCCAAAATTGAACTGCGAGAATCTATAGATTTCAGAAAATCAATTTGTGGGTGAATTCCTTTGGTTGTGATGCCAGATTTTTAACACAAATCACTTTTCACAATCAGAACCAAGGGACCCTAAGTTGATGTACCTGTGCTCGGACCTTGGTGGAAAGATTAGTTTTAGTTGGTTTAGGCTATTCACTACAACAAAACAGGCAACTTCCGTCGGCCAAAGCCGACGGAAGTTAGCCATTTCCCGACGGAAGAAGCCTACTTCCGTCGGCAAAACGCTATCTTCCGTCGGCCTTTGACCGACGGAAGCGCGGCGACGGAAGTTAGCTAACTTCCGTCGGCCACCGACGGAAGTTAGCTAACTTCCGTCGGCTTCACCTGGCCGACGGAAGTTAGCCCCGAACTCTGCCACGTCAGCAGAGGGGGCGCTAACTTCCGTCGGCCAGGCTGGCCGACGGAAGTTAGGGGCAGCTAACTTCCGTCGGCTATGGCCATAGCCGACGGAAGTTAGCCTTTCTGCCCACGTGGCCGAAACCAGCTAACTTCCGTCGGCTATGGTCAAAGCCGACGGAAGTTACCTGGTATTTTTTTTATTTTTTCCTGGTTCCCCTACTCACACTCACATCCAACCACAATTTCACATACATTCACAATACACATCCAAAATCACAATACACATCCAAAATCACATTCAAACTTCACATCTCACATCCAAAATCACATCTCACATCCAAAACTTCACACATCACATCCAAAATCTCATAACACAACTTAATTCACAATCAAAGTCACAATACACATCCGCATTCACATATACCATCCAAATTCACATACAAAGTCACATAACATATCGAGATTCAATCTAGGTTCATTATACACATACATACTCACTGATCGCCCACATTTGGGTCGTGGGCGCCGCCGCTGCCTCCCGCTTCGTCCACATTTGCCCCGGAGGCTCCATCTTGACCAGGCGTACGGAAACACTGAAAAAATAGACAAAATTAGAAACGAACTCAACTACCCTTCTAAACGCTAACTTAAGTGTTTAGGAGGTACCTCAGGTGATGTAGGAGATAGTGGTGGTGGCGGGGGAGGTAGTGGTTGGAAAATGGACATGTCAAATCCACTGTTTTGCTGGGCTAGTTGCTACACATGTTGTAATGTAATCAGTTAGTTCTAAACCTATTTCTGAATACTTTTGAACTGCAACACTCTAAAGTAAGCTTACTTGGATCATCGCCTGCTGTTGTGCTAAGCAGGCGGTATAATACTCTTGTTGTTTCTTGTAGTGCTCGTCGCGCCGCCTCATGTCCTCCCTCATCCGAACCATCTCCGGGGTTTCTTCTGAGCGACGACGGCTGGAGCCAACTCCGACGGAGCTCTGCGACGACTGAGCTGACTTCTGAGCTCTCACCGCTCTCGAGTCAATAACTCCATTGAACATGGAGTACCTGCAACATTAACAGGGGTTAGTTACCATCACAATACCATACACAAAACATTAATAAAAACATTGTCTCACCGTCCATGGCTTTTGCCACCTCCGCTGGAGTACACGGCCATTTGGTCCACAGGTTCTCTCCGCCAATCATAGTTCTCTCCATGGAGTCGAACCATGTGTTCACCATACTGCGCCTGCAAAAAACATGTCCGATTAGCTAGACGCAGAAAAATGAAATTACGTCAACTCTTAATAACATCTCACCAAATGGTCCGTGGCTGTCTGGCTACACAAGACATCTGGCTGCGCCGGATCGCTTCCTTTGTGACCAGAGGTATACACCTCTATGTCACTTGGCACGTTGCCAGATTTAGCTTCCTGTGCATTAGAAATGAGTTAGTCGCATTACAATGTATCTATAGCTAGAGAGTGACAGATCGGTCTTACCAAGCGTTTAGCGTGGCGAATATGTCCGTCGGCACCATATCTGTGCTTCGGATCCGTCCCGCGGCATTGTCTTTTCTGCTCGGAAGTCTTCTTAAATGCGGCTGAAGACCAAATCTTGCAGAATTCAAAATAGGCGTATAGCATCAACCATCTCATCCATCCTATCGTCAGCAACGCTATCATCTTCTTTTTCCACTACCAATATCGTCTTTTCAAGGCCTGTCTCGCCGTGAAAAGACCAAACTTCATAACCTGGCACGAAACCATATTTGCAAATATGCAATGACAACGTCCTCTTGTCTTGCCAACGAGAATTTCTGCACTTCATGCATGGGCACCTCGCGCCAGTGTTTGTTGTCAAAGCGAATGCACGATCAACAAATTTCTCAGCGTTGATTACCCACTCCCTCGTGTGAGCTCCACTTTTCATCCAACCACTATACATCCACCGTCGGTCGTCCTCAGCCATTCTATATGCAAAACATTCATTCAATCAAAGGGCTCGCAACAAACACACACCCTAGCCACCCCCCGCCTCCGCCTCCGGACAACGGAGGGGAAGTAGAGGCGGCCGGGCGGCCGATGACGCAAGGGGAAGCAGAGCCCACCGGCGACGCGATTCACCATGGCGTCCGGCGGTGACCGCCTGGACGCCTAGTCGACGCAGGCGATGCTGTGACAACCATGGTCTATAGGAAAAGATAGGTCCTAAACCCACCCAAGAGTGACCGACAAAACGTGGTATTTATGACGAGCCATGAGTCCGAACGAAATTTCAGCAGCATAACCCCGCTGTTCTCCAATTGCACGCTTGATAGTGGTGCAATGGAGAACAACAAGGTTATGTTACTGAAATCTCATTCGGACTCAGGACTCATCATAAAACCACGCTCTGTCGCCCACTCTGAGGCTGTCCAAAAAGGGACAATTTCGGACCTGCACATCTCACACGCATGACACGTGTGAGACATGTTGGTCCGAAACGGGTGACGCATAGGTTTCGTTACACTATCTACGTTGTTGTCAAATAAAAAATTGCATACGAAAAGAAATATATATATTAAAGTATATATAGATATAATACTAATCACCCAATGAAATCATGCATAAAATCTACCCTAATACATTAAATTTACTGTCATAATAGATTTTAATTTACTGTCACCGCTTGCTTTTACTAAAATCTACCCTAATACATTAAATAACACTATTATTACATTAAAATTCTCATCTATTCATCCTAATACATTAAATAGTACTACTATTGCATACATAAAATTAAACTATATGGTTAACGCCATAAACAAAGATAATTTAATACTTGAGTCTAGGTAAACTATAAATATGTAGATAATTTAATACTTTTTGCAAATTAACATCTTTAAATGAAAGTAAAATTAATTAAAGCGGCGCACCTTGGCGGCGTCGACGGCGGCGTCGACGGCGTTGGCGATGGGCGGGACGGCGGCGATGGCCGGGAGGAGGCGGTGGCCGGCGGTCGAGGCGGCCGGGAGGCGGCCGGCCGGGCGGGAGGCGGCCGGCCGGGCGGCGGGCGGGCGGGCGGCGGCCGAGGCGGGCGGCCGCGGGCGGGCGGCCGCGGGCGGGCGGCGGCGGGCGGGCGGGCGGGCGGCGGCGGGCGGGCGGGCAGCGGCGCGGCGCGGCGCGGCGGCGCCCGAGGCGGCGAGGGCGGGCGGCGGCGGGAGGCGGCGAGGGCGGGAGGCGGCGGCGGGCTGCTGGGAGCGGGAGGCGGCGGCGGCGTGGGCGCGTACAGGGAGTTAGGTCTCCCTGTACGCGCGCGCGGTTGGGAAAAGGGCGACCTAACTTCCGTCGGCCAGCATTAAAGCCGACGGAAGTTAGCTAACTTCCGTCGGCTTTAATGCTGGCCGACGGAAGTTAGGGGGATCCGGACGGCCGCGGAAAAACCCTCGCTAACTTCCGTCGGCCACTGTCAGAAGCCGACGGAAGTTAAGTTAACTTCCGTCGGCTCGTGGAGGCCGACGGAAGTTATTTAACTTCCGTCGGCTTGCCCAAAACCCGACGGAAGTTAACTTGGCCGACGAAAATATTCTGTTTTGTTGTAGTGATTATAGTTAAAGAAATACTTGATAATTAATTACATTATTAGGTAATGTTTATGGTACATTAATCAATGTGAGATTTATTAATTAGGATCGGAGTGATCTTATTTTTATCTCAGCCAATTTTTTTGTATCTACCGTCCGCCGACGTCATGGTCAATGGCGGAACTAGGATTTCTCTACCACTGAGAGGATGTTCAGAATAATGATAAAACTACACATTTCAATGAACGTACCGTATTATAATAAAAGGCCCGAGAAAAAAATAAAATTGCACGGAAAATTAACAATATATTGCATAATTTCTGATAGATTATTAGTTTTGTCATAAATTTTGATCTTGAGATGGAATATAAATACAAATTTAAAACTCTCCATTTTTTTAATAAACATATACTGGTGAGACTAGACTAGACTCACAAGAACATAATTCAGTAGTCTAAATACAATTCAACACCAATTTTGCAATATAACTATGAATGATCTAAACTAAAAATTGACTACTGAATCAGAAAACAAGTTACCTCCATGATTAGAAGCCCAAACATTCACTACCACAGAAATGTACATTAGTGACCGGTAATAACGTACATTAATGATGAGCATATCACATGTTACTTTTATCGCATCAGTAAAGCCCTATTATTATTGATGGGTAAACACCCATCACTAAAATGTCTCTCTAGGTCCACACCGTGCATCTAGCATGTCCCCTTTTAGTCATGGGAGAACATGGTGACACATCACTAAAAGTCAAATTGTAGTGACGAAGATTACCTAACACTCGTCACTATTGTGAACCTTTAAGGGCGGGGCACCAAGTTCACCCGTTACTAATGTTATTGACATATTATAAAGAATAATTTTTTAGGATGCATCCTGAATTAAAGCTAGGATTTAGCTACCAATATTTTAAATTGCAAATAACACAGAATACAACACATAATTCATCACAAAGTATCATCATCACAAATTGCATTGCACAAACAAAGCATAGATCAAAATTTGTATTTCATAGATTTGACTAAATGTTTACATGTATTACATCACAAGTTCAAACATTAATTCTAGCCTTTCACATGGAAAGTGTCATTTTGTGCGAAGACTTGGTTCACAAGGAATGCCACTAGCCATGATAATATCTTATATCGGGTTATTTAAGATCTGATATCTTTAGGACCAGCATTATATGGTGTGCAACATAAAATCTACATTGGTTTATAGGAGGTTGATTGTAGCCTTGATAACATTGTTGCGGTTTTATGCACCAATTGCCGACATTCCATTGCTTTTGATTTATTGAGATGGAGAGCAAATTCAGAAGCTCTGTAATAAGGTAGAATAAGATTGAGTTAAGCGAGAAAATGTTAAATGTTTAACTTGCAATAAAGGAAAGAAAACCTTACTTATCGATTATACTTATGATTACCGAGAAGTCCCTCTCGGTGCGGTCACCATTCGGTCCCAATGGTCTTGTCGAGTCAATATACCATATAATGTTTCACTTGTGGGCAAAGAGTAATAGGACATAAGTTTCATTCAAGTGGTTATGGCCATTACAAATTGCTCTCTTGAGGTGCAACCGGCGAGTACCTTACATAGGTAGCCAATGCATGACTCCCTATCATTCTAGATGGTTGACATTGCTAATATCAGTGGATCTAGAAAATTGAATGGTTGCTTCTTGCATTCTTGCCACATTAGCCTACACATATGAAATAGTAGTTAATACCATATAATGATGTGTCGACTTTTATTAAAAATAGGTTAAGTAACTTACAATATCTAGTACCGCAGCAAGCTGATGTCAAGGGCATCCAAGTTGAAAAGATCATATAGATCCTCAAAGAAAAACAAAAAATATTTTCATCTGAGTCATGAGGAGGCGACGATGGTCGATGAGCTCATGGAGACGAGGTGCGTCAGCATGTGGCAGGGTGTGGTCGGCCAAGGCACTACAGTACAGGGTCAACGATGGGCATGGGTGTGCTGAGGCATGGGGTCAACAAGTGTAGGCATGCTTAGAGTTGTTATGGCGTCGATATATCATCGATATATCGATGCCAGATCATTGTGGTGATATTTTTCAATTCCCCACAGTGATGCCACACCATCTGTGGTGACCAACAATGAAGGGTGGCAGCGGCGGCAGGCAGATCTAGGTAGTGGCAGCTAGATCTAGTGACAGAGAGGCACAAAACAGAGAGGGAAGGGAAGTCAGATGCTAGGTCTAGCACGGAGCAGCCGAGCGTGGCACAGCCATGTGCGAGTGGTGCGCGGTGAGGCCGGGTGTCGCTCGAGCAAGTACGATCAGTGTGCAGCGAGGCCGAGCACAACGTAGCACGCGGTAGGGCCATGCACGATGAGGCCATGCTCAAGCGACTCACGACGAGGCTAGGTGCGCCAATATGGAAGATGGGGAGAGGAGAGGAGAGGAGAGGAGAGAGAGGAAGAAGGGTGTGGGGCTAGAGAGGGAACTGAGAGAGAGACGGGGGAGTGAGGGAGAGGTTAGAGTTTAGAAATGAGTTTTAAATGGGTTGGAAGGTCAAATTTATATAAATATATTATTTACTGAATTTTAAAAATATTATTAGACATAGTTTTAAATATATTTTTATAATTTTAATTATATATTTTTATCTGGTAATTTATCTAAATAACAATATTACAACATGATATTTTGTTATCATTCTAAATTATTATTATTATTTACAAATTAGTATTTTAGTACTTATATACTGGTATATTTTTCTAAATCCTATAAGCTATATTTTCTATATTGATAACCACGCAGATGTGTCTATGGTGACGCCATGCCACGTGCCATAAGCGCTATAAAGTTACGAAGATGGTAGGTCACCACGCTTCGCCGCGTTGTCGTAACTACCATGGGCGCATGGGTGCTGACTGGTGGTGGTGGCCGCAAGTAGGCAGGGGCCGGAGGCAATGCCATGGCATGCGAGGGTGTTGTTCGGGATGGTGGTGCAAGCGGATCAAGGATGGAGTAAGGGTGCGTTTGGTTCTGCTGTGAGCTGTGAAAAAACTGATGTGAGTTGCCTGCTGTGAAAAAGATGCTGTGAGCTGCCTGCTGTGAAAAAGCTAAAAGTCGTTTGGTTGAAGCTGCTGTGAAAAAACTGTTGTGAGCTGACTGTTTTTTATAACTTACATAATTTTCATCATTATAATATTCTATACATATATATAAATAGGAAACACTCAACATTGATGCAACTGAATAACTAAAAAATATATTAGATAAATAAAAAAGTGCATAGTTTATTTTATAAAGTAACCGACAATCACATATTATCTCATGAAATTGTGCGAAACAATACAAACCATAATAATGTTAAATCAACTAAGACACCTTGAATTCATACTTTTGAATCTGAATTAAAAATCAGAAAAGCAGAAAAGCAAAAGCAGAAAAGCAGAGTACATGCTGCTTCCAAATTTGTACTAGAAAAAAGCTGCTTTTTCATAGCAGAAACAGTTTTGGTAAACCCGTTTGGTTCAGCTTCTGCTTTTTCACAGCAGAAGCAGATTTGAAAAACAGAACCAAACGCACTCTAAGTGCCACTGCGGGTGTGATTGCACGGCGAGGTGGGGGCGGCGGCCGGTGGGTGTGAGTGCACTCGTGGTGGTGGTAAAGGCGGGTTAGGAGACTGAAAATGCTATCTGGTTTGAGGCTAGGGTTTTCTACTTACTAGGGAATGTGCTACAAGAGGTTTCATGCATTGGTGGACCGTTCTTGGAGCACTGCGCGACTAGTGAATAAATCTAACCTCAACCCCAGGCTAGACAGAAAGAGTAGGCCGGGTAGGCTTGAATATCTAACATCTACATTTTTCTAGAAATTTACTAGGTGCTATACACTAAAAAAAATTCAAGGGTAGGACTAGGCCCCCAATTACCCCACCCCTGGTTGTGTTACTTGTTCTATCTCTCTGCGTGTGTGTATATATATATATATATATATATAAATGTTATTCTACACTATGGGTATAGAATACTACACCGATGTGGAATAGGGGGGTTGGGATTGGGTGGGGCATGGGGGCACGCTGGATGAGGGAGACACGGTTGGGTTGATCGGTGTAGAATAGCATTCTACACCCGTAGTGTAGAATAGTGTTTTCGTGTGTGTGTATATATATATATCACATGAGATTTAGATAATTTATTTACAGTACGTGTCAATAGACAAATGAGGGTCTTGACCGGCATGCACATATGTATAAATGTAGCTTGAGTGGGACAACGTGTATATAGTTCATGTCCACAATTATACTAGGCTAGTTTGGTAGCTTAGAAAATCCTAGCCTATTTTCGCAGGTTCTACATTCCGATTTAGGAAAAAAACAGAACATGTCGACATGCGAAAATGTGGTTCAATTCTTGTTAATTATAGATTCAGTCAAACTAAGTTAGATTATCGCTCTTGCAATCGTTTTCGCTTCTCGGAATGTCTAGTTAACTCTCTTTTCTTCGCTTCTATGAATATTTTTTCGCCGCACAGCTTCTTTGAATATTGGGAATTCGGTGCACTGAACACACATTAATGTACGTGCCCTAGCAGTTTGTGCAGGGATTGATTGGTTGGTTGGTTTGAGCTAATTGATCGCATAATGCACACTAGCGCAGTAGTTTGATCTGATGTGTTCTGGTTGGGTAAAAATTGTTCATTTCTTTGGCTATCTGCGACATCCTGGTACACTGCACTGGAAGAGGAGTAGACCAGTACGAAGGAACGGGAGGAGCCGCGGTGAGTTTAAAAATTATAATGATAAAAGGTATCTACGTGTAACGGATGATTGATGGGTAATTACCACCTAATTTCACGACGAAGTCTAAAAACTCGTGAAACTCACGGAACACCTTGAATTATGTGTAACAGATAATTGGTAGGTAATTACCGCCCAATTTCACGACGAAGTCTAAAGACTCATTTCACGGAACACCTTGAGTTGTGCTCCATAAAAAACGTGGAGTAACACCTTAGATCTTTATTTTTGTTGGATGTAAAAATTAAGAATTAGACGTGTTTGGTTAGAAGTTTATGAAGCGGAGCTACAAAACGTGGAGTGAATTAATTCTAAATAGAGCCTAAATTAGATCTTAGGGATAGTTCCGTGACCCATTCTACGTGGATTGACTGAAATCCAGGCTAGCAAACTAGCTGAAAAGAACATAGTTTTTCATCTTCTATTTCTATGTAATCGGATAAGAGATGAAAATATCGCTTGAAGCTTGCATTATTTTTGTTTCATCAAAAAAGAAGTGTGCATTACTTGTAAGCACTTACATACTCACCACTCAACATTTATGTACATAATTAAATTACTTTATCTTTAAAGAAACTAACCAAGTTTCCGTGCAATTACCTGGGGCTTATTGCCAAAAGAAAGTAGAACTTTAGTTGCTATAAAGTTCTTAGGTTCATTATTTGTAAGACGGAGACGGTGCCGGCCCTAGGGGGGAGGGGGTGGCAGTGCGGTCACCCTACCCCCTTAGCCCCCAAACCCGAAGGGCTCCTATACTTGTACATAGATAGATAGATAGATAGATAGATAGATACATACATACATACATACATACATACATACATACATACATACATACATACATACATACATACATATATACATATATGTATGTATATATATATATGTATGTATGTACACTACACCATGACATCATTATAGCGATAGCAAATCTATTGGTGAAAGCACCCTTCAATGTCTAAAAAAATGCCGGCAAAAGCTTTTAGCCACAGAAAAGGTGTGTTGGGAAAACGTCTGTGGTTAAAGCCCTATGCCGACAGACTATACCTTTACTGACAGATAGCATGTCTATAGTTTGTTGACTTTTAACGACAGACAATATTTACCGACAGACAATTTGATATTTACCAAAAGCACATATAACGACAGATTGTATGACGACATAATCTCTAATTGGGAAAGTTCCATATTTGCCACTGAAAGTTCACTCAATTCCAAATATGCCAATGGTTGTGTCACTGACATGTGGGCCCAGGACCCACATGTCAGTGACACAGCCAATGACATATATGGAACTGCATAATTTTTTAGTGGCATATTAGGAATAATCTCTAACTAAAATCACACACACACACATATATATACCAAACAATACATTCAACATCTAATCTATAATCCATTCATCACATACATTCCAGAAACACATTCATGCACAGACAGGATGCACAGAAAGCTGCATAACATTTCATCATTCCAGAAACACCAAAAGTCAAGTTCATCAAGTTCAGTTCATCTATCGTTAAAGTCGTTGTCCAAAATATTAGTCGTCTATTACATAACATTAGAGTTGCTCAAAAGATCATTAGAGCTGTCCAAAAGCTAAGCCCTACATTACATTAACATTTCATAGTTGTCCAAAAGATCTAGCTCCTATGCTTCAATATGTCCAAAAGAGGAGCCTTCTTGTTCCATCTAGTCCGTTCATATCTGAGAAACCAAGGGTTGGTTTTGGAGTCTGTGATGAGTGATTGACAGATTTTAACCTCTGATTCGAAGGGGTCCCTCCGAAGGGGTTCGGAGGTTGTTTCACCGAAGGGTTCGGTGGGTTCTGTTTGCTGCAGCTGTTGCAGCGGAGTGTGCCTATCGAAGGGGTCTGACAGTACACGATGACTGGGTTGTACCGAAGGTCTCGGTACTTTGGGCGGTACACCAGAGTGTGTGCCAAAGGTTGTTTACCCAGAGAGGTCTTCGGGGTACTGGATACACTTGTTTGTTTGTCTGTGGTGCGCAGGTGACTTCGGAGGCGACGGACGGTTCGCAGCAAGTGAACCTGGGTCAAGTGGGAGGCTTGATGCCAGGCGAGCGGGGAGCTCGGTCACGAAGGCTGCGAAGGGTTAAGGTCGGACCTCGGGTCTAGGTGCGCCAGGAGAAGGCAGTAAGTGCGGAGTGTGGCTCCGGGTGAAGGTACTCTGAGACGAAGTCCTCGGAGGCGAGGTACTTCGAAGGGTACTCCGAATGGAGTGACTTCGGAGAATGATGGACCAAGTCCTCAGCAATGAGGCAAGGCGTTCGAAGTGTGCTCCGGAGGGAGGCACTCGAAGGTATACCCGACGAAGGTCTCAGAAGTCGAGGTGCATCGAAGGCATGGTCCGGGTGAGGTTCGTCAAGGAGTGTGCTCGGGAAGAGACACTGCGGCGAAGTGCTCATGGAATGCTTCATGCGGAGGCCTTGGACGAAGGAGGGACTTCGAAGGGTGGTACTCTAAAGGTGGGGCTTCAGAGTGAGGCTGACTTGAGGTACTTCGGCCATGCATGGCTTTGGTATACAGACTGACAGAGTTCGAGCTGGGAGAAGCTGCGAAGTCGTGGTGGTCCACTCCGGAGGTGTTGGTGCGAAGGCCCAAGGGCTTTGACGGCTTCGGCTCAAAACCGTCACTCTATCGAAGGCTGACTTCGGTGAAGCAAAGGTCGTCAGGCTCAAGGCTTCTCACCGAACCTACCGCATCCCTCGCGTGCTAAGGGGGGCTTTAGAAGGCTCCAAAACTGCAAAGGCTGACCGTGTCTGCTCTGCAAAAGCTGATGTTGCCCCCTCTGCGAAGCTGACAAAAGAAGTCTCCAAATAAAGTAGACTACCAGTTGTACCCCTTGTTCTGATGAGACAAAAACAATGTAAACCCTAGGGGTAAAGTAGTCTATTCACAGGGCTGAATAGTGCCTATAAATAGTGGAAGCTAGCTAGGTCACATCAACACTTTGAGCAGCCATTGTAGAACTCATGTGCTAGCCGCCACACTCTTTGTATTCATCCTATGAGTTCCTTTTGTGTTCCCTGTTCATGCAATGAAGTTTTGATTATGTTCTTCTTTCACTACTTGAACTTGTATTGTGTGTTGCACTGCATGTTTTGATTTCTCTGTGCACCATCTTCTTGTGGGTTTTCTGGAGAGGTGTGTGAGAAGTTTGTCTGGGTGAAGTGTGTTTTTCAGTGTCTGTTCGCTCTGTGTAAACTAGAGGCTACACCTCTCTAATTACTAGCGAAGCCCTGTCTGGCTTGAATCGAAGCCCGTTTTCTTCCCTTGTCGGAGTCCTCGGTGAAGTGTGTTCAGTGCGCGTTTAGACCTTCAAAGTACGAAGCCTAGCACCAGTTTCTATCGCTAAGTATTTGGTCGAAGTCCTCAGAGGGAAGTCTGCTCTTGCGAAGGTTGAAGTGCGAAGCCTGCTCGAAGGCACCCAGTGTGCAGAGCCTGCACTGACTTAGCAGAGTTAAGTTTTTGGTGTTGTGGGTGGAGTGAAGTATTCTTGATTTCAAACTTTTGCTCCTGGCGAAGCCTGGTTTCGGAGCTATGAAATACCTCTGAACCAGAACTTCGAAGGGTGTGTTCAAAGCCTGTTCCGCAGAAGACAGTTTTAAAATAGAAGGCTATTTTTAGTATGAAATTTTAAAAGCTCCCATTCACCCCCCTCTGGTCACCGTTTTCGGTCCAACAATTGGTATCAGAGCAGGTTAAGATCACCAGTTGACCTTCACCGGTTTTGTGATCTGTTGGCGACATGGACAGAGTTAGTAAAATACCTCTGTTCGATGGGACGGACTTTGCATACTGGAAGGTGTACATGGAGGCTTACTTGCTAAGCCAAGGAAATGCAATTTGGGAGATTGTGGACTCACAATACTCCATCCCTGAAACTCGCACCTCTCAAATAGAGAAGGATCAGTATAATGCCAACTCCAAGGCAAGAAATATAATGTTCATTGGTTTGAGTAGAAGTGAGTTTGATACGGTGCAGCACCTTAGGACAGCTAGGGAGATTTGGACTACACTCACTATTTTTCATGAGGGCTCTACACAGATTAAGGCCAGGCGCCAAAGCACATACAATCAATAGTATCAGCTGTTTGTGCAGGCACCTAGTGAATCTATAGATGCCATGTTTTCTCACTTTGATGCGATAGTGAGTAACTTGCGGTCCAACGAGACGCTTGCTTACAATGATCATGATAAGGCTATCAAGCTTCTCTATGCTCTTAACCGTAGCATATGGGAAGTGAAGATATCCAGCATTGAGGAGTCCGCAGGTTATGACACATTGACCCGTGATGAGCTCTTCAGCAAGCTGAAGTCCACAAAGATTGCCAAGGCATCTCTTGCGGTGCATAGGAACTCTTTGTCACAGCCATTGGCACTAGTTTCTAGCACTAGCCGTGGCACCACTACAGAACCAAGCACTTCAGGCACTTGTGTTCTTGCAGATGGTTTTGCTTTGTCCTCCCTGGTCTCCGTCACTAAGGAGCAGGTGGATACTCTGGATGATGATGAGCTTGCTCTCATTGTTAGAAGGTTCACCCGTTTTCACCATGAGAGACGGGATCAGAGAAGAAGTGGTTTTAGTGGTTGTTTTGAGTGTGGCGACACTTCTCACATCAAGGCCAACTGTCCTAAACTCAAGAAGAGTGATGAGAGTGAGCGCCCCAAATACCACAAGAAGGAGAGGAAACCCTTTGTGAAGGGCAAGCGCGGCAAGGTGGATAAGAGAGTAGACAAAGCCGCTTCCAGAGCATTTGTTGCTGCTCTCAATGACATCGACACTTCCTCAACTGAGGAGTCGAGCTCTGAGGAGGAGTCTCCAAGGAAGGAAGACAAGAAGGACAAGAAGGGACGAGATTTCACCGGCCTTTGCTTCATGGCCGACAGCGATCACAGCGGCGATGAGCTTGACTCATCTGAGGTACCTCTATCCTATGACCAGCTTTCAATTAAATTAGATGAACTAAATGAAGTAGTTCTTGGTCAGGATAGGTTACTTGTGCAAGCCGCTAGAGATAGAAAATACCTTAGACTTAGGCTAGAATATGTTTCTACTGATTATGCCATGCTTAAGTCTAGGATCAATGATGTTGAATGTGAATCTTGCACTGTTGTCATGGGTGAGCTTGCTCAGTTGTGTTCTATGCATGCTCAAACTCTTTCTGAGCTTGAGACTGCACAGAAGCAGCTTTTGATGGTTGATTCTAGTCCTCATGATATAATTGAATGCATGAACTGCCCCTTATTACATGAGAGCATTGATTTACGTGATAAGCATGTTCAAGATTTAGAGGCTAGATTGGAGAGGGCCGGTAGTTCTAAGGATGTGCAACCTGTGTGTGACACTTGCATAACCCTTAAGGACCAGCTAGGCACTGTTAGAGAGCGAGCTGAAAACCTTATGACTGAAAATGAGTACCTTCTTTCTGTGGTTAACAAATGCACTGAGGGAAAGGGTAGGATGGATTTGCTCTTGGCCAAGACCAAGATGTGTGCTGACCGGGCAGGGTTAGCTCTGGGTTTGGGTTTTGAGATGATTCCTTCAGACAGTGAGAACAAAACTGTTTTTACCTCACCCACTACCTTAGAGAAAGAAAGAGCCCTGTTAGACACTCCATCAGCCAAAAAACCTACCCGGACTCCAAAGAAAACCACTCCTCCTGCAAAGAAAATTCCTTCTAAGAAAAACACTCAGCAGAAGCCCAAGGAGCCTATGAGGATTGCTCCTATGACCTATAAGAGTGCCCCTAGGAGAGTTTTTCATTGTTCCTACTATTAGAGGACGGGCCATCTGGTTGAGTTCTGTTTTCGTCGCATCAAGGATGAGCGACGCTCTCAGGCGATGAGGTTCCAGAACATGCACTACCCATCTTTAGGTATGCATGAGTCTGAGTTTTACTCTCGTCCTATTTTTGAGGCTCCTCGTACTTCTCGGAGAGGTTTTGATCCTCGAGGTATTCACCATGTTCCATATGGTGGTAGACCCTGGGCGAGTAGCTTTGTACCTCGATAGAGTAGGAGACCTCGTCATGCATTTGGGTCACAGCTTGTAGGTAGACCTCGCACGTTGCATCATTCTGATTATCCTGTGCGTGGACGGTCTATTTTTACTAGGCCTACTACTCATATCACTCAGTGTTGCATGCCTTGTCATGTATTCACTCACCCCAGCACTGAGCAATTGAGATTTTCTTATTATGTGTAGGCGCCAGACCGAGGCTTGGAGGGCACGTGGATCATGGACTCCGGTTGTTCACGCCATATGACTGGAGATGTAGCATGGTTCTCCAGCCTCACAACAACCAAGCAAAAGGAACATATCACCTTCGGCAACAATCGAAGGAGTAGAGTGAAAGGTAAAGGTGTGGTAAGAATCAACTCGAATTTCACTCTCAAAGATGTTGCATTGGTTGAAATTTTGGGATACAATTTGCTTTCTGTATCTCAATTGCTTGATGAGGGCTTCGAAGTGCGATTCCATCGCGATACTTCGCAAGTGCTCAATTCTGATGGCGTTGTGGTCTGTAAGATCTTTAGAGTTGGGAGAGTTTTGGGAGCTGATTTTTCTGAGTCATCTGGTTCTTCTCATTGTCTTGTTGCACATTCCACTTCTGAGCTTTGGAAGTGGCATAGGAGACTAGGGCATATGAGCTTTGAGTTGCTTGCTCGTCTGAGTGCCCTAGGTCTGATCCGAGGATTGCCCAAGCTCAAGTTTGAGAAGAATTTAGTTTGCGCTTCATGTCGACATGGAAAAATGATTGCCGCTTCGCACTCGCCAGTCACCACAGTGATGACTGAACAACTCGGAGAACTTCTCCACATGGACACTATAGGTCCTTCTCGGGTTAGTTCTTTAGGCGGCAAGTGGTATGTATTAGTCATTGTCGATGATTTCTCTCGCTACTCTTGGGTCTTCTTTCTTGCCAGCAAGGATGAAGTGTTTTCACACTTTCGGAGCTTGGCTTTGAGACTTTTCACTAAACTCCCTGGTGCATTTAAATTCATTCGAAGTGATAATAGCACTGAGTTCAAGAACAGTCTCTTTGTTGACTTTTGCATGGAGCATGGCATAGAACATCAATTCTTTGCTCCGCGGGTTCCTCAACAGAACGGTGTTGTTGAGAGAAAGAACCGCACTTTGGTTGAGATGGCTAGGACGATGCTCGATGAGCATAGGACTCCTAGAAAATTCTGGGCTGAGGCCATGAACACTGCATGTTACATCTCAAACTGAATCTTCTTGCGCTCAATTTTGAACTTGACATCTTATGAACTACGTTTTGGGAGACAAGCCAAAGTTAATCATATTTGAGTTTTTGGCTGTCGTTGCTTTATCCTAAAACGTGGAAATTTAGACAAATTTGAGTCGCGTTCTTCTGACGGGATCTTTTTGGGTTATACCACTCATGGTCATTCTTATCGTGTTTATAATTTGGAAACTAACACTGTCATCAAGTCATGTGATATGACTTTTGATGAATCAACCCCCTTTGTTAGTTCCACTTTTGAACAGGCAAATGAACACGACATGGAGCAGACCATCTTCGAAGAAGAAGATCCCGGAGATTTCGAGGATGAACCCTTACTACCCTCGACTTCAATCCCTGAAGCCGACCCCGCTTCGACCACTTCTACACAAGGTCCCAAAGCAACTACCTCAACATCGGTCATCTTGGACCACTCCAACGCACAAGTTGAGGGGAGACTGCATCCCGCCGCGAGGCTCCACATCATGTTCAAAGGATGCATCCTCCCGAGCAAATCATTGGTGAGCTTGATCAAAGGGTAACATGTTCTCGTGCTCATTTCATTGATTCCGCTTTTGTAGCTTCTTTCGAGCCCTTAGATGTTAGTCATGCACTTTCTGATTCTAGTTGGATCAATGCCATGCATGAAGAACTTGACAATTTTGAGAGAAATCAAGTCTGGACCTTAGTTGATCCTCCACCAAATGTTC
The DNA here is from genome assembly GCA_019279435.1 of Zizania palustris. Taxonomy (NCBI): domain Eukaryota; kingdom Viridiplantae; phylum Streptophyta; class Magnoliopsida; order Poales; family Poaceae; genus Zizania; species Zizania palustris. The sequence goes on along the minus strand of JAAALK010000086.1, from coordinate 5,486,730 downwards.
ATTTCATTGGAACAAAATGGATTTTCAAAAACAAACAAGGGGAGGATGGGACAGTAGTTAGAAACAAGGCTAGGCTTGTAGCTCAGGGTTATTCTCAACTAGAAGGGATTGATTTTACTAAAACTTTTGCACCTGTTGCTCGTCTTGAGGCCATTAGGATTTTACTTGCCTTTGCGACATCCTGGGGATTCAAACTCTATCAAATGGATGTAAAAAGTGCTTTTCTTAATGGCTTCATAGGCGAAGATGTTTATGTAAAACAAACTCCTGGTTTTGAAAACCCCAAATACCCACATAAAGTCCTTAAACTTCATAAGGCTCTTTATGGACTCAAGTAGCCCCTCGGGCATGGTATGATAGACTTAAGTCTTTTCTGCTTGAGCGGGGGTATTTGATGGGATCTGTTGACAAAAACCTGTTCACTCTCAAGCATGGCAAAGATTTCCTCCTAGTCCAGATTTATGTGGATGATATCATCTTTGGTGGCTCTTCTCATGCTTTGGTTACCGAGTTTGCAGATGACATGAGCAGGGAGTTCGAGATGTCCATGATGGGCGAACTCACTTTTTTCCTTGGTTTGCAAATCAAGCAAATCAAACAAGGTACATTCGTCCACCAGACGAAGTACACCAAGGACCTGCTCAAGAAATTCGACATGGCTGATGTGAAGCCCCTCGCTACTCCAATGGCTACTTAGATAGCATTGGATCCTGACGAGGATGGAGAAGTCGTAGATCAGAAGGAGTTCCGAAGCATGATCGGCTCCCTCCTCTACTTGACTTCTACGAGGCCGGACATACACTTCGCAGTATGTCTGTGCGCTCATTTTCAGTCTTCACCACGAGCTTCGCACCGCCAAGCGGTAAAACGCATTCTTAGGTATCTCAAACATACCCTCGAATTTGGCATTTGGTATTCTGCATCTTCCTCTTTGTGTCTTCGAGGTTATTCCGATGCGGATTTTGCTGGGTGTTGGATTGATAGGAAAAGTACCTCAGGTACTTGTCATTTTCTGGGTACTTCGCTAGTTTGCTGGTCTTCTTGCAAACAGTCTAGTGTTGCACAATCGATGGCTGAGGCCGAATATGTTGTTGCAGCTAGCTTTTGCTCTCAAATTTTGTGGATGGTTTCCACTTTGCGGGATTTCGGGTTAGATTATAAGAGTGTTCCACTTTTCTGTGATAACACTAGTGCTATTTATATTGCAAACAACCTGGTTCAGCATTCTAGAACTAAACACATTGATGTGCGATATCATTTTCTCAAAGATCATAATGAGAAGGGTGATATTGAACTTCAATATGTTGATACCCAACACCAGCTAGTCGATATTTTCACAAAACCCCTCGATGCTTCTCGTTTTGCCTACTTGCGTGGGGAACTTGGTGTTTGTCACCCTTACGGCATTTTGTGAGGGGGAGCAGTTTTTGAGTGTCTTGCATGTGCTCATTATGTGTGAAATTGCATTTACATATTTTGCACTTATATGCCTGATTTTAACTCATGAAATCATGTCAGCTCAGCTCTATTTAATATGTCTGAAACATTTTGTGCATGATTTTTCTTTCCAAAATCAAATCATGCTCACTGCTTAGTCTTGAATCTAGCATGTTTAGGCAGGACTGCTTTAGCTATCTTTTATCTGCTACAAGTGGAAAGATCCAGGTGGGTTTGTTTGTCGCACTACAATATTCTAGACTGCTTACCATTGCACATTGGTCTGAACTGGAATAGTGTAGTGTATGCCAAAATCACCGCCTTAAGCTTCTAATGGTTTTCATGCCTAGGCTTGGCGTGATTGGAAAGTATAAGGTAGACAAACAAATAACCCCTGGCATTATGAAAAGAACAACAAATTCATTGATCATCAAGTTTGCTTTCAATGCTCCACTTGAACTGGACTTGTCTATCTAGAGTAGAAATTGCCTAGCTTTGTGCAGTCCTTGCTTTTACTTGTCTAGTTACCTTGATTGAGTGGTGATGCTTTTATTTCAAAATGATAAAATCGCATGATGTCATCATGTTTTTAGAGAATGTTAAATTGAGTTGAGCACATGATAATTGGTATTAATGTTGGCATATTTTTGCTTTATATTTCTTTGCAATTCTGCCCATTTCGAAGCTTTGCATCTTTTGAATGCTCCTTGATGCTTGCATTCCCAAAGTGGGAGAAATTTTTGAGTTCTCTGTAGCAAGGGGTAAAATAACTCAGGGGGAGTTTTATCTTGCAAAGGGAAAGATTTGCCGAAGGGGCTTTTACTCTTTTGAAAAGGGGGAGGAAAATTCATTTGTCAAGTGACATGGTTTGGCTCGTTTCTGAGTTTTATGGTCACTTGTGTGCTGAAATTTTTCAAATTTTCTTGAACTTGAATTTGGTTGTCAATGCACTCATCAAGGGGGAGATTGAGAAATCAAAGGTTGGTTTCAGAGTCTGTGATGAGTGATTGATAGATTTTAACCTCTGATTCGACGGGGTCCCTCCGAAGGGGTTCGGAGGTTGTTTCACCGAAGGGTTCGGTGGGTTCTGTTTGCTGCAGCTGTTGTAGCAGAGTGTGCCTGTCAAAGGGGTCCGACAGTACACGATGACTGGGTTGTACCGAAGGTGTCGGTACTTTGGGCGGTACATCGGAGTGTGTGCCGAAGGTTGTTTACCCGGAGAGGTCTCCGTGGTACTGGATACACTTGTCTGTTTGTCTATGGTGCGCAGGTGACTTTGGAGGCGATGGACGGTTCACAGCAAGTGAACCTGGGTCAAGCGGGAGGCTTGATGCCAGGCGAGCGGGGAGCTCGGTCATGAAGGTTGTGAAGGGGTCGAGGTCGGACCTCGGGTCGAGGTGCGCCAGGAGAAGGCAGTAAGTGAAGAGTGGGGCTCTGGGTGAAGGTACTCCGAGATGAAATCCTCGGAGGTGAGGCACTTCGAAGGGTACTCTGAATGGAGTGACTTCAGAGTATGATGGACCAAGTTCTCAGCAATGAGGCAAGTCATTCGAAGTGTGCTCCGGAGGGAGGCACTCGAAGGTATACCCGACGAAGTTCTCAGAAGTTAAGGTGCATCGAACGCATGGTCCGGGTGTGGTTCATCGAGGAGTGTGCTCGGGAAGAGACACTGCGGCGAAGTGCTCATGGAATGCTTAATGCGGAGGCCTTGGACGAAGGAGGGACTTCGAAGGGTGGTACTCTGAAGGTGGGGCTTCGGAGTGAGGCTGACTTGAGGTACTTCGGCCATGCATAGCTTTGGTATACGGACTGACGGAGTTCGAGCTAGGAGAAGCTGCGAAGCCGTGGTGGTCCACTCTAGAGGTGTTGGTGCGAAGGCCCAAGGGCTTTGACGGCTTCCGCTCAAAACCGTCACTCTATCGAAGGCTGACTTCGGTGAAGCAAAGGCCGTTAGGCTCAAGGCTTCTCACCGAAGCTACCGCACCCCTCGCGTGCGAAGGGGGGCTTCAGAAGGCTCCAAAACTACAAAGGTTGACTGTGTCTGCTCTGCAAAAGCTGATGTTGTCCCCTCTACGAAGCTGACAAAAGAAGACTCCAAATAAAGTAAACTACCAGTTGTACCCCCCTGTTCTGATGAGACAAAAACAGTGTAAACCCTAGGGGTAAAGTAGTCTATTCACAGGGCTGAATAGTGCTTATAAATAGTGGAAGCTAGCTAGGTCACATCAACACTTTGAACAGCCATTGTAGAACTCCTGTGCTAGCCGCCACACTCTTTGTATTCATCCTGTGAGTTCCTTTTGTGTTCCCTGTTCATGCAATGAAGTTTTGATTATGTTCTTCTTTCTCTACTTGAACCTGTATTATGTGTTGCACTGCATGCTTTGATTTCTCTGTGCACCATCTTCTTGTGGGTTTTCTGGAGAGGTGTGTGAGAAGTCTGTCTGGGTGGAGTGTGTTTTTCAGTGTCTGTTTGCTTTGTGTAAACTAGAGGCTAGACCTCTCTGATTACTAGCGAAGCACTGACTGGCTTGAATCGAAGCCCGTTTTCTTCCCTTGTCGGAGTCCTCGGCGAAGTGTGTTCAATATGCGTTTAGACCTTCGAAGTACGAAGCCTAGCACTAGTTGCTATCGCTGAGTATTTGGTCGAAGTCGTCAGAGGGAAGTCTTCTCTTGCGAAGGTTGAAGTGCGAAGCCTGCTCGAAGGCACCCAGTGTGCGGAGCCTACACTGACTTAGCAGAGTTGAGTTTTTGGTGCTGTGGGTGGAGCGAAGTCTTCTTGACTTCAAACTTTTGCTTCTGACAAAGCATGGTTTCGGAGCTATGAAATACCTCCGAACCAGAACTTCGAAGGGTGTGTTCGAAGCCTGTTCCGCAGAAGACAGTTTTAAAACAGAAGGCTATTTTTAGTCTGAAATTTTAAAAGCTCCCATTCACGCCCCCTCTGGTCGCCGTTTTCGGTCCAACAATAGCATTTCATCATTTTGCTCCTATAAAAGAAACATGGAAATAAACTCAAACTGGAAAGCTATTGAGATCACATAATATGCATAACTTATAGTGTAGGAATGCAAAGACAGGAATATGAAAATAAACTTGTTGCTGGTATGGGAAATGGTTCAATCAGGTATTGCACTTTTGTCTCAATTTGCTGGTATGAGAAATGGTTCAATCATATTTGCTATATGCATTATATGCTTATAGCATTTTGTCACTCAATGGAGCTCAATTAGCTATTTGCCATCACAGTCCATTTTAAGAAGCACATCATGTGAGAAAATGAAATTAATCCCAAATATAACAAGATCACATAATATGCATAACATATATATATATATCAAAATGGAAAGCTATTGAGATGGCACAATTCATATATGGAATTCATATATGGTGTAGGAATGCACAGACAGGAATATTAAAATAAACTTGTTGCTGGTATGGGAAATGGTTCAATCAGGTATTGCACTTTTGTCTCAATTTGCTGGTATGGGAAATGGTTCAATCAGATTTGCTATATGCATTATATGCTTATAGCATTTTGTCACTCAATGGAGCTCAATTAGTTATTTGCCATCACAATCCATTTTAAGAAGCACATCATGTGAGCAAATGAAATTAATCCCAAATATAACAAGATCACATAATATGCATAACATATATATCTCAAACTGGAAAGCTATTGAGATGACACAATTCATATATGGTGTAGGAATGCATAGATAGGAATATGAAAATAAACTTGTTGCTGGTATGAGATCCTTCCCAAAATTTGGTTGCATGCCTTCAGTCTGCACCAAAATTTCTTCTCCGGACAATGGAGTAGTTGTCGTATGAAGCTCAGTAACCCCATCAAATGAATGACTGTCAAATCTACATGGGTGGTTTGCATGTAAAAACCTACGATGCCCCATGTAATAAGTCTTGCCACCATTCTTTAATCGAAGAGAACATGTAAATGAGTGACACTCAAGACATGCTCCTTCACTAGAGGTAGAACATCCAGCCACATATCCAAGTCCTGGATAATCTGAAATGGTGTATAATATGGCATCATGCAACTGGAAGTACTCGCCCCTAGAAGCATTAAAGGTTCTAACTCCATTGACAAACATATCTAGCATATCATCAACTAGAGGTTCCATAAAAACATCCATATCACTACCAGGAGCAGATCGACCAAGAATTATCAATGAAATAATAAAGTTTGGCTGCTTCATACAAATCCATGGTGGAAAGTTGTATGGAATTAGAATCACAGGCCAAATACTATACGAAATATTCATGGATCTGAATGGATTAAATCCATTTGTAGCTAATGCAAGTCTGAGGTTTCGACTATCGGAAGCAAATTCTGGATATTTATGGTCTAAGTCCTTCCAAAGAAGTGAATCTGTCGGATGCCTAAGCAAACCATCTTTCGTGCGCTCTTCATCATGCCATCTAGCAAGGGCTGAAGTTCTAGAGCAAAGAAATAATCTTTGGAACCTTCTCTTTACTGGAAAATAGCGAAGGACCTTATTAGGAACCTTGTGTGCACGTTTTGTAGTAAGGTTCTTTTTTTCTTTCCACCGTGAAGTTTTACACTTTGGACAACAATCAGCATTAGCATTGTCCTTCCAATAAATAATGCAATCATTTATACACGCATGGATATTGACATATCCAAGTCCTAGGTATTTCACAAATTTCTTGGCTTCATTGTAGTTTTTGGGTAGTACTAACCATTCAAGAAAAGCATCATTAAGTAGATAAAGTAATAAGTCAAAACTCTTATTGGACCATCCCCAAACAACTTGGTGTGAAGTAGTTTTACTATGAAATGTAGCTTTGAGTATTTCTTACACCCTGGGTATAGGTCTTGCTCATAATCATTTGTTAGGTTCCTCAGAGCATCCAAATCATTTGCTTCCACTAACTCAATATCGTCCTCAAAATCCCCACTTTTGTCAATCCCACATGCTAAGTCTCTCAGCAAATCAGATATATCATCATCTTCGCTAGACCCCTCCACATCCTCCACCTCATCATACCCATGGAACTCCCTTATTGTGTAACCTTGATCAAAGCCCTCACATATTAAATGCTCGCGAACCTCGCTTTCATCTCTCCAAACTAAACTGACACATTTTCTACAAGGACATTGTATCTTATTTGCTATAGATGAATTACTAAATACATGATGTAGGAATTTGCCCAACCCTTGCAAATACATTGGAGAGTGCCTACATGAAATACACCGACATATAAATCAGTTTCTATATATCGGAGTATAGAATAGAAAACCAAAATTGTTGGAAGTTTTTCATGTACCTAGACTTATTCATCCAACCTTTATCTATGATGCACCTTTGTTGTATTCACTACCAAACTAGCCAAACCGAAGAAATATAGATAAGAAGCAATGATCCATTGTGTAAATCTATGGTACAATAGAAGAAATATTTCAATTGTCCAACATAAGTAATTAAAGTACAACTAGCAACATTTTGCTGAAAATAATTTGTAGAAAATGTTCGGCTATATTATTTAAATCACAACAAAGCAATTATCATGAGTAATCAACAATAAACAATGAAAAGAAAAGAGCTATTACCAGAAGAAAGTGCAAGACAACTTGAACACCTTGATTTTTTCGGTGCAACCAGCACCGCGCAACCTTGCAAATCACTACAAACAAATAAGTTCAACTAATTTTGCAACCTATCATACCATCAACAGAGAGGAGGAGGCGTTCTTGAATACCTTGAGGCTGTCCGAGAACAGGAGGCTTTCTTGAAGCAGTGGATTTGAAGGCTGCCGGTTGGGGAGCCCTTAGATGCCTCTAGGGGTCGGTAGGAGGAATATAGCGGCGCCAGTGCGGGTGGGGGAAACAGGCGCGCGACGCGGTGAGGGTGGGGGATCGAAGCGTGCGGGGGAGCAGAGCGCATGGGGGAGCAGCGGTGACCGATGGGGCGACCGATGAGGCGACCGCCGGGGGAAACAGCAGCAGCCACCGGTGAGCCGACGAATATAGCGACACCAGTGCAGGTGGAGGAAACAGGCGCGCGATGTGGTGCGGGTGGGGGATCGAAGCGTGCGGGGGAGCAGTGGCGACCGATGGGGCGACCACAGGGGGGAACAGCAGCAGCCGCCGGCGAGCAAGCGGGCTCGCGGCGGCGGCGGCGAGGTGCAGTGGCGGTGGCGGCGGCGAGGTTGGAGGGTGCGTGGGTGTGAGAGGAAGAGTTTTGGGGGCTGGAGGTGTTAGCTAGGCTTTGGGGGGTTTTACTAAGTCACCAAACCGCGTGCCTCAATTTCTGTTAGGCGCGTGTTGGAAAAAATTTTCCGCGCGCAAGCAAAAACAGTTTAGCGACAGATATACTAACGTCCATTTATACATATACTGACAGATGATCCGCTCATATAGGTTAAGAGTATTAACGACAGAAAGTTATTCTCTATTTGTACCTATTACCGACATATATTCTATCCCCACACATTACCGACAGATTTACTGACTTTAAATGTCGACATACATCTGTCGCTAAAACGATGTCATGGTGTAGTGGTATGTATGTATATATATGTATGTATATGTATGTATGTATGTATGTATGTATGTATGTATGTATGTGTTGGGGGAAATTACTTCACTTTCAGGACTTAGAGATTAACAACTTAAAGATTCACTAAGCTTCGGGGCTGGTGGGCTCTTATTCGAAGGAAAAGGCATCAAGCCGAAGGGTGCCTCGATCCAAAGTCTGGAGAAGCCCCTCGCAAGATACGAAGGCTCCAAAGCAGAACGGCAAGATTGATAAGACGTTTGGCTTATCCATCTGCCCAGGATAACTTTACCCTTTTAACCCTACTCCGGATACCGAATAGTTTCCACTATGTCGGTTGTAATTTAGGGGTAATTAGGTCTTTTCCTTAGACATTTTTGCCTATAAATACCCCCTCTATCCTGTAACAGGGAGGGAATACCCCGCTATTCAATACACATATTCGAACTACTTGAGCTATTATCCAATACGGAGGCTTAAGACAGTTCTTAAACACGAACTCACTGTTTCTCCGTTCTTGATCTCAGAGAACCTGTTAGCGTAAACTTTTGCGCCAACAGTTGGCGCCGTCCGTGGGGACACAGTTCTAGAAGCTTGTTCTCTACTGCTGACTGCACTTCGAAGAGCACTTACGGAGGGAGCATCGGAGTCCCAAGATTCCGTGCACCCTTCGGTAAGGGGCTTCTTAGTGCGGTTCGAAGGCTCTCGCTCGCCTTCCCAGATCAATCAAAGTCCCCGGTCTTCGGACCTCTCCGTGACTAGCTATGCCTCTGAAGAGAAGCCAAGCCTCGGGTCCTCTCCGAAGGTCCCCTCGGACCGCAGGAGCCGGGCCTTCAACAACTCCAATGATTCCTGAAGATACCACTGGGCGTCGAGTGCCCAGGGGTCCCCGAGCTCCTCCTACGGTGCTTCGGACTGATTATGTCAGCTCCCAAGACCCGGAGCTGCCCTCCGATGAAGACGAAGACCTTCCTAGAACTGAGGCTACTCAACTAGCAAGGCTTCAGGAGGAAGTGGCTAGGTGGAGGCAAGAGGCCGTCGATCGCCTCCGTACTCAAGCCTCCACCAAGACTCCAGAAGGGCCTCAAGATGGTGGTGCTCGCAATCTCCCAGAAGCTGCCCAAGTCCCGGAGGAGGCTGAGAATGCATCATTCGATGATGAGTCTCCGCTACATTCGGACTTGCAAAGAGTCCCTTCGATCCCAGATTCAAGGCCTCGAAGTTGCACAAGTACTCCGGTGGGTCAAACCCCAGAGAGTTCGCCCGCTCATATGCCCTGGCAATAGAAGCAAGCGGAGGGGTGCGCAACACGATGGCGAAGTGTTTCCCCTCGCTCTCGAAGGCGTGGCGCTTCGATGGTTCTGGTCCCTGAAGCCAGGATTGATCAGGTCCTAGGAGCAGTTGAAGAAGAAGTTTGTGAGCAACTTCCAGGGTACCTTTGTGGCCCCGATGTCCAAGGGAGTTTGTTCCAGGTGAAGCAGTGGGCGGGATAAACACTCCGAGAGTACTTCACGCGCTTCGCCCACACCAAGTCACAGATTAAGGGCCTGTCTACCTCCTCGGTAGTCGACGCCGCCCATGAAGGGGTGCTAAACCCCGACCTCCTCAGCAAGCTCCATCGGAAGCCGGTGACGTCTGTGGCGCAGTTGATGGAATACTTCGAATAGTATGCCAAGGCAGAGGAAGGCTGCCTTCGGTGAGCCGGAGCACTGCACCTACCCTCTGAGAAGTTAAGACGGAGCCAGAAGCGTTGGCTCCTCTACAACCCCCTCAGGATAGCCGCTTCAATGAGCACAGGCGAGGGAAGAAGCATTTCCGTTCGGAGGTGCTAAGCATTGCACCCTCGTTCCGAAGGCACCTGCCAGTTATCAGCAGGCGCAGAACTTCAAGGCTGGAGCGCCGAAGCCTCAAGAGAGAGCACCTGGCAAGTGCCAGAGTTTTTTCTGCTGCGTGCATGGCGATAATAGAAGCCATGACACGAAGGATTGCAAGGCAGTGTTGGCCCTTTGGGGCGATTACCTTGGGCGAACTACCGGGAGGGGTACTTCAGATTGAGCCCCACCAGCGGCACGGTCGGAGCCTATGCAAATCGTGGCCCGAGCCGGTGTCCCCGAAGCCCGCATGCAACTTCCAGTGGCCAACATTATGCCACCACCGAAGCAGGAAGACCCTCAGGACCGCGGCAAATGAGTGGTCCTGCCCATCTCCGGAGGGGGGACCCTCGGGAGCATGTCCAAAAGGCAGCGGCGCAAATACGTTCGCGAGGTTGGGCACATTGGGACTTCGAGCTCCGCAGAAGGGATGCCGGAGTGGTCTCATGTGCCCATCTCGTTTACTGCCAGTGATGCCACGGGGTAAAGTTTCCCCATGCTGACCCCTTAGTCATTTCCGCAGACATAGCAGGGGTGGAAGTCCGAAGGATCCTGGTGGACGGCGGAAGCTCCGCAGACATACTTTTTGTCCAGGCCTTCGATCAAATGCGCATACCTCAGAAGCATCTACTTCCAGCGGCCCAGCCACTTCAAGGTTTCTCAGGACTACCTCTCGATGCCCTCGGCCAGATAGGCCTCGAGGTTGCTTTCGGAGAGGGGCCTTTGGCCAGGGTAGAAGAGGTGATCTTCGATGTTGTCGACGCCCCTTATGCTTACAACGCAATCTTCGGGCGAGTGATGCTGAACTAGTTCAGAGCTATAGCGCATCACAACTATCTTTGTCTCAAAATGCCCACGCAATGTGGAGTTCTTACTATTTCAGGAGACCAAGCTATAGCCCAGAGAATGGAGTATGGGCACGGCCAGCCGTTGGATCCCTGGCAAGTGCACAACATGGTGGAGGGCACGGAAGAGGTGCCGGAGGCTTCGAACCCTTCAAAGGGGCTCTCCCTCAAGCCAAGCCCGGAAGATGATGTCGAGACAAGGATAATTTCAAAAGATGGCAAAGAATATCCAGTACAGTTCGGCAAAGGGCTATCCCCGGAGATAGCTGCCTCATTGGAAGAAGTCGTCAAGCAAAATCTGGACGTCTTTGCCTGGACCGACGAAGACATCACCGGGGTGGATCGGAGCATCATCGAGCATAGCATGCTCGTCAACCCGAAGGCCAGGACAGTGCGCCAAGGGCTCTGCAAGCTGTCTACAGAAAGAGCAAGCCTCGCCAAAGCCGAAGTAGAAAAATTGTTAAGGGCTGGCATCATCAGGGAGGTAGCTCATACCGAGTGATTGGCTAACCCTGTTTTTGTAAGGAAGAAGGACTCGAACAAATGGCGCATGTGTATTGACTTTACTTCATTAAATAAAGCATGCCCGCGAGACCCCTACCCGATGCCCCGAATAGACCAGCTGGTGGATTCCACGGTCGGCTCCGAATTGCTAAGTTTCCTTGATGCCTACTCCGGATATCATCAAGTCTGGCTAAAGCGCGAAGACGAAGCTAAGACAAGTTTCATAACTCCTTCCGGGGTATTTTGTTATGTAAGAATGTCTTTTGGCTTGCGGAATGTCGGAGCCACTTTTTCACGTTTAATAGCTAAGGCTCTAGGTCACCAAATAGGCCGAAATGTCGAAGCCTATATGGATGACAGTGTAATAAAAAGTGCTCAAAAGCACCAGCAAAGCCTAGACCTAGCTGAAACGTTTGAGAGCCTCCGAGCATGTGGAGTACGCCTCAACCTTGAAAAATGTATATTCGGAGCACAAGCAGGAAAACTGCAAGGGTACTTAGTTTCGAGCAGGGGAATCAAAGCTAGCCCAACGCAGATAAGTGCATTGCAAAGAATGGCTCCACTAGGGAATTTGAAGCAGGTCCAGAATCTAGCAGGAAGGCTCGCAGCCCTTAGCGGATTCTTGGCCAGGTCAGCAGAGTGAAGCCTCCCAATTTTCAAAGCCCTAAAGGGGTCCGAAAGCTTCAATTGGACACCGGAATGCTAGAAGAGCTTTGATGACATAAAAGCATACCTCGGAAGCTTGTCAACACTTACTGTGCCCCTCCCAGAAGAAACACTCCTCCTTTATCTTGCAGCAACAAGCTCCGCAGTAAGTGCAGTACTGGTCCGAGAAGTTGAGCTTAAGGGAAAGCTGGTGTAGAACCTAGTTTATTTTGTTTCAGAAGCTTTGTCCGGAGCTAAGATAAGATACTCCGAGCTCGAAAAATTTGCTTATGCCCTGGTAATGGCCTCGTGAAAGCTAAGGCATTATTTTTTGGCGCATAACCTAATTGTTCCTACCTCGTATCCTCTTGGTGATATGCTCCGAAGCAAAGACTCTACGGGTAGGATTGGAAAATGGGTTGTCGAGCTAGCCCCCTTCGGAATCTCCTTCACGGCAAGAACATCTATCAAATCCCAAATCATAGCTGACTTCGTAGCAGAGTGGACTCCATCTGCAGTTTGGGATCCGGAGGAGCCCTTCGAAGGTTTATGGACAATATTTTCTGACGGAGCTTATCAGGCATCTGGTGCCAGAGCTGGTGCAGTCATCATATCACCGTCAGGGCAAAAGGCCATGTATTCCGCGAGGCTCAACTTTAAGACCGCCAATAATATCGCAGAATACGAAGGGGTCCTGCTAGGCCTCCGAAAGGCAAAGGCACTTGGAGCAGCAAGGATAATAATTAAGACAGATTCCCAAGTCGTCGCAGGGCATGTTGATAAGAGCTTTCAAGCAAAGAACCCGCACCTAGCGCAATATCTTGAAGAGATCTGCAAGGCTGAAGCAGCATTCAAAGGATTCTCTGTTTGGAGCATCCCTCGGGCAGATAATCAGCTTGCCGATATTCTGGCAAAAGCTGCAGCCGGAGCGGTGGACCTCCCGGAGGGGGCTTTTTACAAAGAACTAATGAAACCTGCAGCTAGTCAATTACCCTCCGCAGAAATACTGTGCATTCCGTCTACAGATTGGCGGGCTCCGATTATGAATATATTGCAAGGTAGCATAGATTCTTCAGAAGGTCCGGATGCCCGAAGATTGCAAGCAAGGGCTCGAAACTACAAGCTTGTCAACAGAATATTGTACAAAGCTGGCGTGTGCTCCCCTCTACTCCGATGCATCTCCCAACCCGAAGGCCAAGAAATACTTTGGGAGATTCACGAAGGTTTGTGCGGAAGTCATCTGGCCCCTCGTGCTCTAGCAGGCAAGACACTTCGGCAGGGGCTTTATTGGCCAACAATTGTGAGAGATGCAGAGGAGTTGGTTCGAACATGCCAAGGATGCCAATGGATGGGCAGACGAAGCCACCGTCCGCCAGTTCAACTTCAAGTTATTGCCCCGGTGTGGCCAATGGCTCGGTGGGAATGGACCTCATAGGCCCTTTCCCAATGGCCAAAGGAAGCTTGAAGTTTGCAATGGTAGCAATCGAGTATTTTTCAAAATGGGTCGAAGCAGAATCATTGACTGCTATCACTTCAAGGAACGTGCAAAAGTTTTTCTAGCAAAATATTATATGCAGGTTCGGAGTACCAAGGGAGCTAATCGTGGATAATGGAACCCAGTTCGAAGCTGACACATTCAAAGAATTTTGTGAAGAACTGGGCATTAAGTTGTGCTTCGCAGCAGCAGAGCTGTCGAGCGAGCCAATGGGAACAGCCTCTCCGGTTTAAATCGAAGGATTGTTGGGCTGGCCAAGGGGCTATGGGTCGAAGAGCTCCCCAAGATCTTGTGGTCCATTCGAACCACTCAAACCAGATCCACGGGCTTTACCCCATTTAGACTACTCTTCGGAGATGAGGCCATGACTCCTACGGAGCTCAGGGGTGGATCCCTTCGTGTAGTGCAGCTGGGAGATGAAGATGAAAGAAACACTTCGCTGGACTTATCAGAAGAAACAAGGCTTCGAGCTGTCACCAATCTGACGAAGTACCAGGGCCACACAAAAACATGGTATGACCCGAAGGTAACGCCGAACGAGCTTAGACCAGGTCATCTAGTTTTGTGAAGTGTAATAGCACCGGGGAAGCTAGGAAATAAATGGGAAGGACCATATATTATCCTACGCTCAGGACGTCCTGGATCGTTTAAATTAGCTAATTTAGAAGGGGAAGAATTGAAACATGCATGGCATGCGGAGCACCTTAAGCGTTATTATGCTTAGGGGCTCCTTGTAATCACTTGTAAAATTTCCTTTTCTAAATAAAATCGGAGGGTCGAATTTTGTTTACTCTTCGAGTATCCCTAACTCCGGGTGGATGCATCGGGAGGACGGAGATGCTTGCAGAGTCAAGCATCTTTCCCAAGACCCGGACAGCAGCCTACGAACCATGGGTTCGAGGGCTTCGCTGCCAACCTACGGATTCTAGGCTCCGGCTTGTTAGGATCCGTAGAAGAGTCTAAAGACTTTAAAAGAACAGATTTCCGGCCTCCGGGCATGAAGTATCTGTAAAAGAGCCGAAGGTGGCCAGCCTACGGATTCTAGGCTCCGGCTTGTTAGGATCCATAGAAGAGTCTAAGGACTTTAAAAAGAACAAATTTCCAGCCTCCGGACACGAAGTATCTGTAAAAGAGCTGAAGGTGGCCAGCCTACGGATTCTAGGCTCTGGCTTGTTTGGATCCGTAGAAGAGTCTAAGGACTTTAAAAAGAACAGATTTCCGGCCTCCGGGCGCGAAGTATCTGTAAAAGAGCCGAAGGTGGCCACCCTACGGATTCCAGGCTATGGCTTGTTAGGATCCGTAGAAGAGTCCAAGGACTTTAAAAAGTTAAACAGATCTCCGGCCTATGGGCTCGAGCAATCTGTAAAAGAGTCGAAGGTGACCAAGTAATAAGGTTTCGAGGCCCAGGCCAACGAGACACTTTAAAAACAAAAAAAACAAATCAAAGGTCCTAAGCGACAGATCCAACTTCAAAACTTACGAGGTAATAATACGGAAGTATGTTAGAAGAACCCTCTGAAAAAGTAAAGTACGGATATTAAGTGTGATACGAAGCATCAAGTTGTCCGGCGCATCATTGTGTCCGACGAACCCATTTGCACAACAAAGGATCCCCCACCCACAAGGAGGGGTAGGAGGGTAAAAAGCAAACAAGATACTTTCAGGGCAATTCACATCCATTCATCGTACTTATACATCAAGAGAAGTTTTGGTCCAAGCCTAGGAAAAATCAAAGACCCTGTCGGCCTCTGGAGATACCCCTACGGCTACTCTGTCCTTCGGAGCTCGAAGCTGCCGGTTTGGTCC